>SNQJ01S0003790.1:78945-100304 GCA_010110895.2 Picea sitchensis | reverse complement strand
AAGATTTTTCTGTGAAAGAAAATACAAAAAAGGGATTGATAGCTCAAATACTGATTCACCCCCCCCCTCTCAGTATTTTCCAACAATAATAATTAAACTTCTGTTGAAAATTACATTGTTGTAATGTCTCTTTTATTTTTAAATAATTCTGATCTTAATTTGTTGTTGCAATAAATGTATCTTTCATATCTCTCCTATACATGATAATAGATACAATATACACTTCATCAACTCTCCCACTGAGTGCATCGACCACTTGATTTTCCTTTCCCTTTATGTGCTTAATTTCGAAGTCATATTCACTCAGAAATTTCGGCCATCTAGTTTTCCTAGAATTTAGTGTTGGTTGTCCAAACAAATGCTTCAGACCATAGTGGTTTGTCCTTAGCTCGAATTTCTTACACACAAGGTAATGCCTCCACATTTTCAATTCATGTACTATCACTGCTAACTCTAAGTCATGGGTAGCATAATTCCTCTCATGCTCTTTTAATTTTTCAGGACTCATAGCATACCACATGATCCTTTTGACTAAGGACTCCACCAAGCCCTTCCTTGCATGCATCGATGCACAAAAGAAAATCTTTGTTTGGATCTGCAACCTTCAATATTGGAGCATTTGTCAATATTATTTTCAACTATTGAAAACTCTCTTCACACTTGGAATTCCATTCGAACTTCACACCCTTCTTTTGCAAATAAGTGAGTGGACTTGCAACCTTTGAAAAATCTTTTATGAATCTTCGGTAATAACCGGCAAGAACCATGAATGATATGACCTCGGTCACATTCTTCGAAACTGACGATACTCTAATGGCATCTATATTTATAGAATCCACTTTTATCTATGATGTTGATATTAAATGCCCCAAGTAGTGAATCTTCTTTTGATAAAAGATTCACTTGCTTAGCTTAGCATATAATATGTGCTCTCTCAAAACCTGTAACACCATTCTTAAAAGTTTCTCATGTTCCTCTTCTAATTTGGAATAGACAAGTATATCATTTAAGAACACAATCACAAACTTGTCCAGGTAGTCCCTGAACAATCCATCCATCAGAGACATAAATAATGTTGGGGCATTTGATAGTCCAAATGGCACTACTGTGAATTCATAATGCCCATATCTTGTTCTGAATGTTGTATTGTTGATGTCTTCTTCCCTTATCCTTACTTGATGATAACCTAATCTCATGTCAAACTTTGAAAATATTCTTGCACCTTTCAACTAATAAAAAAAATCATCAATTCTGGGTAAATGATACTTATTCTTCATCATGACCTTATTAAGTTGCATGAAATCAATACACAACTTTAAGGTTCCATACTTATTCTTTACAAATAGAACTAGGGATCCCCAAGGTGACATACTTGGGTGTATATACCCCTTTTTTAACAACTCTTCAAGATGCATATACAACTCCTTCAATTCTGATGTACTCATTATGTATGGTGTCTTGGAAATTGGGGTATCTCCTGGCACCAAATCGATAGAGAAATCAATGTCTCTCTTTGGTGGAAATCCTGAGATTTCCCTAAAAACATCTTTAAAATCCCTCAAGATTGGATGGTCTTCAATGCTTGCCACTTTATCTTTGGCTTCCTTCTCCATATTGGTTGCAAACCCCTGACATCCATTCCTGAAGCTCTTCTTCAATTGCATATCTGAAATCTCTCCAATAACTACAACTCTTGGAATGCCTTTAATCTTGTCTTTCTTCCCTTCCTCATTGAGACATGTGATTGTCTTGTTGTAACAATCTAGGAAAACATGATGTTTTCCAACCAATTCATGCCAATTAGACAATCATATGAACCCAATGGTATGATGTTTACATCTACCTTCATGTTGAGTCCATTCATGTCTATTTGACAATCTTTAACCAACTCATTGATATTTCTCTTAGACCCTATGGCTAACTGAAATAACCAAGATTTCTTATGCTTACTTCTTTGCAAGTGAAATCATTCAACATTGTTAGCATTTATGTAATTATAGCTAGCTCTGAAATCAATTAAAATTGCTATGGGCTTGTTATCAATCTTACCTTTAACTTTGATAATGGGGGATTGATATTCTTCCTGCTTGTTGTTCAAGGTGCATAAATCCTTGACATACTTCCTCCCATGTCTCCCACTATTTCAAACTCCTGAATATTGTGGACAATCCTAATTCTTTCTCCTTTATGAGGGAATTCCTTAGATAAGTGATTCCCCCCACATCCCTAACATTGAATAGGTTGCTTCCTTGGCCTTTTCCCAAATGAATCTGCATTTTTTTTATGATTTTAGGATACCTCACCTTGCTTAATTTCTTAGGAGTTATTTCTGAAAAAGGGTGGCTTAAAACCTTTCTGCCTTTGATACTTTTTCTCTTTCATCCTGTCATTTCAAGTCTTTTGGAACACTGGCCTTCCTTTGCTTTTCCCATAAAGGTGCCTTGCTCTCCTTATGGTTTCTTCCAAGATCTTGGGGTTTTCATATTGAATCTTGTCACTATAGAAGGAGAGTAACTCACTTAGAAACCTTTGGATTTTAACCTTCTCATCCTTGATGAAGTCAACATAGTTCAACAATTCAAAGAATCGCTTCTCATATTCCTCCATTGGCATGGTTCCCAACTTGAGTTCAAATAAGTCTTTCATCTTTTTCTCATAGTAATGCTTGGAAAAGTATTTCTCTTGGAAATATCATTTGAATTGCCTCCATGAGATTCTATTCTCATGGATGTTCTTGTCTTTCTTAAGTTGATCCCACCACATGGCTGCATTTCCTTGCAAGTGGTAGGTGGAAATCCTAACTTCTACACGGGATGGGTAGTCATGCAGCTGGAAATATTTTTTCATTTCCAACAACCAAGCCTCTGCCTCTTCTCATTTTATGTGCTCACCATTGAAAGTAGGTGGTTTTATTTTCATGAGTTCACCTTACAAGATGTCTACCTAAAGCTTTCTTGTTTGCCTTCAAATATGAGACACACTTGGGCTGCTTCCTGCTCCTAAACTTACATGAGTTCTTCTAATGGACTTCCTTGGAGAATGATGGATCCTTCTCATGCTTCTTGACATCCTATTATTTCCATGATCATCCCTTTTGTTGTGAGATCTAGATGGTAATACTTGTCTAGCACTACCTGCTTGCTTGGTTCCAGAATCTTTGTTAACTTTCTTATGCAACATGTTCAAGCTCTGATGTATCTCTTCCCAAGCCTTCATAATCCTTTCATTATCATCCATGTAGCTTTGCACTTCCCTATGCATACTTCTCATAGTTACATAATCTTTCCTATATCTTATTCTATTTGACTTTGTCTCAACATTCCCCATGCTAATATGCAGATCTCTAAACTCTTCCCCATCACTATAAGACCCTTGAGCATATTCCATGACTTTAGTCCTCATATAAGAACTAAGTTTCTTTTTGTACCTCTAATTCTGCAAGATTTGCAACCAACAACATTTTTAGGCTAAAACAATTAACAAGATCCATGAAATTATGTACAATTGTGTTCCCATACTGTATCATAATTCTTTCTTTCGTGAGTTTTCCCAAAAACTTTCAACACTTAGATTATTTTTCCATTTATTCGGACTCATAGACTCACGAACTTGTGGATTCACGAAAGCATAATTCTTCATCTCATAATTCCATCTAAAAAGTCTCAACACTTAGATGATTTTTCCATCTATTCGGACTTACGGACTAACAAACTTGCGGACTTGCGGACTCAGGAAAGAATAATTCTTCCTTTCATAAGTCCATCCGAAAAGTCTCAAAACTTAGATTATTTTTCCATCTATTTGGACTTAGAGACTCACAATAAGTCCAACACTTATTCGTTTTTCTAGCTTCATGGACTCATGGACTCATAATAAGCCCCAACACTTAGCCATTTTTTACCCTTGTAGAATCGCGGGCTCACGCATTCATAGAGTCATAATAAGTCCAAACACTTAGTTGTTTTTACCCTTACAGACTCACAAACTCACATACTCATAATAAGTCTCAAAAATTAGTTGTTTTTACCTTTGCGGACTCACAGACCCACATAATCATGAACTCATAATAATTCCGAACACTTAGTCATTTTTACCTTTGCAGAATCTCAGACTCACATACTCACGGAATTGCAGATTCACAAAAGAATAATTATTCCTTTCACAAGGTCATCTGAAAGTCTCAACACTTAACCATTCATCCACTTCTTCACCAACTCACAAACTCACGAACTCAGAATAAGTCCAACCCTTAACCGTTTTCCTAACTTTCCAGGCTCGTGGACTTGCAGGCTCACAATAAGTCCAACACTTATCCATTTTTATCTTTACAGACTTGCGGACTCACAGACTCATAATAATTCCAACACTTAGCCATTTTCCTAACTTTGTGGGCTTGTAGACTCATAGAATTATAACAAGTCCCAACAATTATCTCAGTCTCGTGGGGCTGACAATTTGTTTCCCACATGGCTCCACATCACCTGCCAACTGTAATCCTGTAATATACCAGATATAAAATGTATGCATAACATAAATAAAATGGTAGAAATGGAAGAATAACATCAATATAACCAGAACATTCACCACAATAGCACTAAAATGATAAGAGAATAATAACAGAAATAGCACTTTGAATATGAAAGCAATGTTCACGGGCCTCTTCGAGGGGACAACCTCCAATTGAGCAGACCTCTATTACAATAATATCCAAGCTAGGGTTCTCATACCCTCGACTCCTATTTATACTAAAAAGAAGCATCTAGAGGAAGATCCTTCTAGAAGCGGAAGCTTCTATTAGGTTTTCTTACATCCGCCTTATTCTATTTTATTGAAAGGCCTTATTAATATTGACCTTTATTACATATGAATATATTGTTCTACCTATGTGCAGGTTAGGACCCTAGCATATCCGCCCGCTTAAAAACAACCTTGTCCTCAAGGCTTGAGATGAGGAAATTGTTGCAGAATGGTAGTTGGTTCCCAAGTGGCATCTACTGGAGTTGTATCTTTCCACTGGACTAACACTTCCTTGATGGTTCTCTGATGTAGGCGACGCTCGTGCTGGTCCAAAACTGCTTCTGGCTGTAGCCAAATGGATCCTTCTTTAGCTAACTCTGGAAGGTTGGTTTGAATTTGGCACTTAGCTTCAATCACCATCTTTAAGCATGAAACATGAAAAGCTAACTGATACGCTACTTGTCCCACACGCTTGAGAATGGTATACGGACCATAAAATTTTGGTTCTAGCTTCTGACAATGCTCGGCCTTGAGGGAAGTTTTCTTGTAAGGTTGCAGTCGAAGAAACACCTGATCCCCTTCTGCAAACTGACATTCAGAGCGACCTTGATCTGCTTGTTTCTTCATGCGTTTATGTTCCATGACCAAATTCTCTTTGAGTGTATGGAGAATAGCCTCTCGAGCTATAAGTGTTAGGTCAATCGCTTGGACCGTCGAGGCACCTGGTAAGTATGAGAGAACTGAAGGTGGCTTCTGTCCATATACTGCTTCAAAAGGAGTCATGCATGTAGCTGTATGGTATGAAGTGTTGTACCACCATTCGGCTAGGGGTAACCATTGAGCCCACTGATTTTTCTTTTCCGAGGCAAAAAACCTCAAATATGTTTCCAAGCACTTGTTGACAACTTCCGTTTGGCCATCAGTCTAGGGATTATAAGATCTGTTGAGATGCAATTCAGTGCCTTGTATCTTGAACATTTCTTGCCAAAAATTGCTTGTGAAAGTTGGGTCACGATCAGAAACAATAGAGTGCAGCATGCCATGAATCTTGAAGACCTGATCCATGAAAATTTGAGCCACCGTGGATGTTGTAAATAGGTGTTGAAGGGCGCAGAAATGAGCATACTTGGAAAGGCGATCAAAAACCACCATGATGACTGATTTATTTCCCGATTTGGGTAAGCCGATAATAAAATCCATAGAGATATCCTTCCAAATAGTAGGTGGAATCGGGGGCGGTTGTAGTGTGCCCAGAGATTTGACTATTTCCCCCTTGTGGCATTGACATACATCACATTCAACAAAAAAATTACAAATTTCTTGTTTCATACCATCCCAGAAAAAGGAACGTTTGACCCTGTCATAGGTTTTGGTGAACTCAGAGTGCCCTGCTGTGGGTGTAGCATGAAGCTCAGAAAGTACCGTGGATTTAAGATTTGATTGTTTACTTAAATACAAACAACCTTTTTATCAAAGTTCATCATGGAGCCAAGAGTACCTTGGGGAAGCTGGAGCATTGGACTGCAATTGCCAGATCAGTTGCGAACTTTTGGGATCTTGTAGCCATTCCTGGCAAATGGCTTGGAGCCAATCTGGGACATTGAATGAAAGAGAAAAAAAGGATCCTTCATCTTCATATTTGTGGGAAAGTGCATCCATAACCAAATTGTCTTTTCCTTTCTTGTAAATGATATCATAATCATATCCAAAGAGCTTAGTCACCCATTTTTGTTGTTCTAGGGAGGAAATGCTTTGTTCCAGAAAATACTTGAGGCTTTGATGGTTTTTCTTAATTTGGAAACGTTGCCCCAATAGATAAGGGTGCCACAGATCAACGAAATGAAGAATAGCCAACATTTCATTTTCATAGATGGATTTGCCCAGATTTCTTTCAGATAGTTGCTTGCTGGTAAAGGCCAAAGGTCGACCCTCTTGCATAAGAACAACACCAATACCTTTCCCTGAGGCATCACATTCCAACACATAGATCTTTGTGAAATTGGGAAGGGTGAGGCCTGGAGTGCTACACATGGCCATCTTCAAGGTTTGAAAAGATTGAGCAGCGACTGGAGTCCAAGTGAAAGAGTTCTTTTATAGGAGAGCAGTGAGAGGTGTTGCAATCTTCCCATAATTCTTAACAAACTTGCGATAATACCCTTTTAAGCCCATAAATCCACACAAGCTCTTAAGAGTCTTTGGGTGAGGCCAGTATTGCATAGCTTCAATCATTTGAGGATCCACCCTGACGCCATCCTTTCCAACCAAATGACCCAAGTATTATACTTTTGAGGCACCAAAAGAACATTTAGACTGTTTCAGGAAAAGTTGGTGCTGAGAGAGTAGATGGAGAACTCGATCCACAAGAGCAAGATGGTCTGCCCAGGTTTTCCTATAGATGAGGATATCATCAAAGAAAACTAAGAAAAAATGGCAGAGAAAAGGACGGAAGACATGATTCATGAGGCTTTGGAAGGTGGAGGGGGCATTACACAAGCCAAAGGGCATGACCAAAAACTCATAGTGGCCCTCATGAGTTCTAAAGGAAATATTGGGAATGTTTGCCTCTTTCATATGTATCTGGTGGTAGCCTGAACGAAGATCCAGTTTAGTGGAGAATTGGGCACCACTCAATTCATCCAGGAGGTCATCAATGACAGGAATGGGGAATTTGTCTTTGATTGTAAGTTTGTTGAGGGCACGGAAGTCAGGACACATTCGATAAGAACCTTCTTTCTTTAGGACCATGACCATAGGAGAAGAGTAGGGGCTCGTACTAGGGCAAATAACGCCTTCATTAAGGAGTTCCTATACCATTTTCTCAATTTCATTTTTTGGGGGAAAGGGGTGACGATACAGACGGATATTGGGAGAAAGGATTTCGGGTACAAGGGGAATGGAATGGTCATGAACACCATGGGAAGGAGGGAGTCCTTGGGGAGTGGAAAAGACCAATTGATGTTTAGAAAGGATGGCTTGGAGGTCTTGCGGGACCGAGGGTATCTCTGTTTCTTGTATGGCATGAAGTTGGGTGATAACACCAGAATGACATTTTTTGAGCATATTTTCCATGCGATGGGAACTAATGATCTCAGGTGAACCAGTGGTGATGCCTTGGAACTTATATTGGTGGCCCTCTTGGTCGAATTGCATGGTTAAGTCTTTAAAATCCATGAGAATGGGACCTAAAGTCCTTAGCCAGTCTGCACCCAACACAGTGTCACAACCTCCCATGTCAATAGCAAACATATGGGATTTCAGGTGGTAGTCACCAATTTGGAGATGCACATTTTCACAACACCCTCCACATTTCATGGAACCACAATTGACAATCATGCTTTGGAAATTATTGACGACATGGATGTAGCAATGAGTTTCTTGGGCAATGCAGAGATGAATAAAATTATGGGTGTTTCCACTATCAACCAAAATAATGACCTTCTGATGCTTGATGTAACCAATTACCTTGAGGGTTTGGGCAGCGGAGAATCGAGTGAGAGCATTGAGGGAAATGACCAGTTCTACTTTTGGAGGGTCTGAGGGAGGGTCTATGTCAGTGGATTCATGTGACTCAGACACAAGGGGAGTTTCTACATCCTCTTCTAAAATATCCTCGTAGATGGCCATAAAAATATTTTGTTCTTTATAATTTTGTCCTGGGAAATATTTTTCATCACAGTTATAACAAAGCCCTTTGAGTTGGTGTTCATCCATTTCAGCCCTGGTCAATTTTTGGATCTTTCGTGGAGTAGAGGGAGTACTGGGATTTACTGGTTTAGGGCGAGGGATAAAGGAGGGTTTTCGGTTTTGAGACGATAACACCTGTTGTTCTTCTTTATCTCTTTTAGTAGCCTCCACCCAACTCTGAGGCCGAGCCATGAAGACATGGGCCCGAATCTCATCCTTGAGGCCGTTGATAAAATACTCTCGGAAAAAGGCATCAGACATGCCCTCTGTTCTAAAAGCTAGGTGCTCAAAGGAAGCTATAAATTCTTCCACTTTTCCTAAGTGTTTCAACTTTGTCAAACAACCCAAATGGTTGGTGTTAGTGTCAAAGTGTTCATAAAGCTCTGCCACAAAATGTGTCCAAGCAATATACCCTTGACGAGAAGTTTTTCTCCATTGCCAGCATTGCCACCGTTGTTGATCAAGATGGAGAACACCATACCAGAGTTTGGACAAGTCATCTGTAATGCCGTATAAAGAGAAATAATGTTCCATTTGGGTTACCCAACTAGTGGGGTCCGAGCCATCAAATTTGGTCACATCCACCTGCAGATGGTGTAGGTCATGTTGAAAGTGATGGTTCTGAAAGTTATTGGAATGAGAGGAATGGTCACCTTTAGGATGTGGAGGTGTGGAAGAGGAAGGGTTATCTGTAGGGATATGCAGTTTGGTGTAGAGTGTCGAAAAGACTGATTCAAGCTAGGTGGTGAGGTCTTGTTTGATTTCCTCCATTGAGGACTGCATGGTTGTATTGATGGCTGCAACATTGGCACTGAGTTGTTTCACTTCTTGCTGGGTTTCGATGAGACCAGATTGCAAGGTGTTGAAGTGATCTTCCAAGTCTTGGCTATGGGTATGGACCATGAGGATGGGGGAACTGAAAAGGAGCGGGCAAGGTAAAAAATTTTGCCAAAAAATGATATGGATGAATGTGATAAGGTCGAAGAGATGAATCCAATGGAATAGGTCTCAAATAATGGTGAAAAAAATTCTAGACTTGTTTATTTTATTTTTTTTACACCTGTGGAGTTATACTCCGGTCTGAAGAATACTACAGAGAGGAAATGCCCAAATGCTTAACCAAAAAGAAATGTGTATTTACTTGGCAACCCAAACATAGTTACGTGGCAATAGATCTTGTCTGTTTTAATTTCTTTATGTTTCTGTCCCCAAGGGTTAGGTATTCAAGGGTTCTATAGACAAGGGTTTTCCCTGTTCTATAGCTCTCTGATATATGTGTGGGGTCCAAAAGTAGTACTCGACCCAATATCTCCAGGCACTAATTAAGGAGGATAGACCGTACCCTTATCCGTACTACCCAACTACCTAGGTACTAGAGAGTATCTTCCCGAGTGATGTTCTCGGTGACACTATAGCAGTCAGGCGGTTGATCGGTTTATCTAAATAGGGCTTCAGGTAATCTAGAATGAACCGTACACATGTGTTGTCTGATGCGCTACCACTCGAAGGGGTACCAACAAGGGTTACAAGGGTGGCCAACAAATGTGTGCTTAAGTACCACTTGTATTTCCTACATGTATGGATCCCTCAACTGCGGGTTTATGCGCATAATGACAGATCTTTGTGGCTTAAAGACGCCAAAATACATCTCTACCATGAAAAAAAATTTAACCCACACTTTTTGCTGAGGAAAGTGCTCTGATACCACTTGTAATACACCAGATATAAAATGTATGCAAAACATAAATAAAATGCTAGAAATGGCAGAATAACAACAATATAACCAGAACTTTCACCACAATAGCACTGAAATGATAAGAGAATAATAACATAAATAACACTTTGAATCTGAAAGCAATTTTTACGTGCCTCTTCGAGGGGCAAACCTCCAATTGAGCAGAGCTCTATTACAATAATATCCAAGATAGGGTTCTCATCCCCTCGACTCTTATTTATACAAAAAGAAGCATCTAGAGGAAGATCCTTCTAGAAGCAGAAGCTTCTATTAGGTCTTCTTATATCCACCTTATTCTATTTTATTGAAAGGCCTTATTAATATTTACCTTTATTACATCTGAGTATATTGTTCTACCTATGTGCGGGTTAGGACCCTAACATGTTTTCCCCCTTAAAAACAACCTTATCCTCAAGGCTTGAGATGAGGAAATTGTTGCAGAATGGTATATGGTTCCCAAGTGGCATCTACTGAAGTTGTATCTTTCCACTGGACTAGCACTTGCTTGATGGTTCTCTGATGTAGGCGACGCTCACACTAGTCCAAAACTGCTTCTAGTTGTAGCCAAATGGATCCTTCTTCAGCTGACTCTGGAAGGTTGGTTTGAATTTGGCACTTAGATCCAATTAGCTTCTTTAAGCATGAAACATGAAAAACAGGATGTAGCTTTGAATGGCTGGAAAAATATAACTGATAGGCTACTTGTTCCACACACTTGAGAATGGTATAAGGACCATAAAATTTGGGTGCTAGCTTCTGACAATGCTCAGCCTTGAGGGAAGTTTGCTTGTAAGGTTGCAGTCGAAGAAACACCTGATCCCCTTCTACAAACTGACATTCAAAGCGACCTTGATCTACTTGTTACTTCATGTGATTCTGTGCCATGACAAAATTCTCTTTGAGTGTACGGAGAATAGCCTCTCGAGATGTAAGTGTTAGGTCAACCACGAGGACCTTTGAGGCACCTGGTAAGTATGAGAGAACTGAAGGTGGCTTCTGTCCATATACTTCTTCAAAAGGAGTCATGCGTGTAGTTGTATGGTATGAAGTGTTGTACCACCATTCAGCTAGGGGTAACCATTGAGCTCACTGATTTTGCTTTTCTGAGGCAAAACACCTCAGATATGTTTCCAAGCACTTGTTGACAACTTCCATTTGGAGATCAGTCTGGGGATGATAAGCTCTGCTAAGATGCAATTCGGTGCCTTGTATCTTGAACAGTTATTGCCAAAAATTTCTTGTGAAAGTTGGGTTGCGATCAGAAACAATAAAGTGCGGCATGCCATGAAGCTTGAAGACCTGACCCATAAAAATTTGAACCACCATGGATGCTGTAAACGGGTGTTGAAGGGCACAGAAATGAGCATACTTGGAAAGGCGATCAACAACCACCATGATGACATATTTATTTCTCGATTTGGGTAAGCCAGTAATAAAATCCATAGATATATCCTTCCAAATAGCAGGTGGAATTGGGATCGGTTGTAGTGTGCCCAGAGATTTGATGGTTTCTCCCTTGTTGCATTGACATACATCACATTCAGCAACAAAATTATGAATTTCATGTTTCATACCATCCCAGAAAAAGGAACGTTTGACCCTGTCATAGGTTTTGGTGAACCTGGAGTGCCCTGCTATGGGTGTAGCATGAAGCTCAGAAAGTACCGTGGATTTAAGCTTTGATTGTTTACTTAAATACAAACAACCTTTGTATCAAAGTTCATCATGGAGCCAAGAGTACCCTGGGGAAGTTGGAGCATTGGACTGTAATTGTTGGATCAACTGCGAACTTTTGGGATCTTGTAGCCATTCCTGGAGAATGGCTTGAAGCCAATCTGGGACAATGAATGAAAGATAAAAAAATGGATCCTTCATCTTCATATTTGTGGGAAAGTGCATCCGCAATCACATTGTCTTTGCCTTTCTTGTAAATGATCTCATAATCATATCCAAAGAGCTTAGTCACCCATTTTTGTTGTTCTAGGGAGTAAATTCGTTGTTCTAGAAAATACTTGAGGCTTTGATGGTCTATCTTAATTTGGAAACATTGCCCCAATAGATAAGGGTGCCACAGATCAACGACATGCAGAATAGCCAATATTTCCTTTTCATAGATGGATTTGCCCAGATTTCTTTCACATAGTTGCTTGCTGGTAAAGGCCAAAGGTCGACCCTCTTGCATAAGGACAACACCAATTCCTTTCCCTAAGGAATCACATTCCAACACAAAGGTATTTATGAAATTGGGAAGGGCGAGGAATGGAATGGTGCACATGGCCATCTTCAAGGTTTGAAAAGCTTAAGAAGCGGCTGGAGTCCAAGTGAAAGAGATATTTTTTAGGAGAGCAGTGAGAGGTGTTGCAATATTCCCATAATTCTTAACAAACTTGCGATAATACCTTGTTAAGCCCAGAAATCCACGCAAACTCTTAAGAGTCTTTGGGTGAGGCCAGTCTTGCATTGTTTCAATCTTTTTAGGATCCACCCTGATGCCATCCTTCCCAACTAGATGACCTAAGTATTCTACTTCTGAGGTGCCAAAAGAACATTTAGATTGTTTCAGGGAAAGTTGGTGCTAAGAGAGTAGATGGAGAACTCGATCCACATGAGCAAGATGGTCTGTCCAGGTTTTGCTATAGATGAGGATATCATCAAAGAAAACTAAGACAAAATGGAAAAGAAAAGGATGGAAGACATGATTCATGAGACTTTGGAAGGTGGAGGGGGAATTACACAAGCCAAAGGGCATGACCAAAAACTCATAGTGGCCCTCATGAGTTCTAAAGGAAGTCTTGGGAATGTATTCCTCTTTCATATGTATCTGGTGGTAGCCCGAAAAAAGATCCAGTTTAGTGAAGAATTGGGCGCCACTCAATTCATCCAGGAGGTCATCAATGACAGGAATGGGGAATTTGTCTTTGATGGTAAGTTTGTTGAGGGCACGAAAGTCAGGACACATTCACCAAGAACCTTCTTTCTTTAGGACCATGACCATAGGAGAATAATAAGGGCTCATACTAGGCCGGATAATGCCTGCATTAAGGAGTTCCTAGACCATTTTCTCAATTTCATTTTTTTGGGAAAAGGGACGATGATACAGACCAATATTGGGAGGAAGGTTTCTAAGTACAACGGGAATGGAATGGTCGCGATCACCATGGGAAGGAGTGATTCCTTGGGGAGTGGAAAAGACCAATTGATGTTTATAAAGGATGGCTTGGAGGTCTTGCGGGACCGAGGGTACCTCTATTGCTTGTATGGCATGGAGTTGAGTGATAACACCTGAATGACCTTTTTTGAGAATCTTTTCCATGCGATGGGAACTAGTGATCTCAGGTGAACCGATAGTGATGCCCTGGAACTTATATTAGTGGCCCTCTTGGTCGAGTTGCATGGTTAAGTCTTTAAAATCCATGAGAATGGGACCCAAATCCCTTACCCAGTCTGCATCCAACACAATGTCACAACCTCCCATGTCGATAGCAAACATATGGGATTTCAGGTGGTAGTCACCAATTTGGGGATGCACATTTTCACAACGCCCTCCACATTTCATGGAACCACCATTGACAATCATGATTTGGAAATTATTGGCAGCATGGATGTAGCAATGAGTTTCTTGGGCAATGCGGAGATGAATAAAATTATGGGTGCTGCCACTATCAACTAGAATAATGGCCTTCCGATGTTTGATGTAACCGATTATCTTGAGGGTTTGGGGAGCGGAGAAGCAAGTGAGAGCATTGAGGGAAATGACTGGTTCTACTTTGGGAGGGTCCGAGGGAGGGGTTATGTCAGTGGATTCAGGTGACTTAGACACAAGGGGAATTTCTACATCCTCTTCCGAAATATTCTCGGAGATGGACATAAAAAGATTTTGATCTTTACACTTGTGGTCTGGGAAATATTTTTCATCACAGTTATAACAAAGGCCTTTCTGTTGGCATTCATCCATTTCATCCCTGGTCAATTTTTGGATCTTTAGTGGAGCAGAGGGAGTAGTGGGATTTACTAGTTTAGGGTGAGGGATAAAGGAGGGTTTTCGGTTTTGAGAGGATACCACCTGTTTTGCTTCTTTAGCTATTTTAGTAGCCTCCACCCAACTCTGAGGCCGAGCCATGAGGACATGGGTCCGAATCTCATCCTTCAGGCCGCTGATAAAACACTATCGGAAAAAGACATCAAACATGCCCTTTGTTCTAAAATCCAAGTGCTCAAAGGCAGCTATAAAGTCTTCCATTGTTCCTAATTGTTTCAACTTTGTCAAACAACCCAAATGGTTGGTGTCAGTGTCAAAGCATTCATAAAGCTCTGCCACAAAGTGTGTCCAAGCAATATACCCTTGACAAGAAGTTTTTCTCCATTGCCACCATTGCCACTGTTCTTGATCTATATGGAGAACACCATACCGGAGTTTGGCCAAGTCATTTGTAATGCCGTATAAAGAGAAATAATGTTCCATTTGGGTTATCCAACCAGTGGGGTCCGAGCCATCAAATTTGGTCACATTCACCAGCGGAAGGCGTAGGTCACGTTGAAAGTGATGGTTCTGAAAGTTTTTGGAATGAAATGAATGGTCACCTTCAGGATGTGGAGGTGAGGAAGAGGAAGGGTTATCTATAGGGATATGGAGTTTGGTGCAGAGTGTCGAAAATACTGATTCAAGCTGGGTGGTGAGGTCTTGTTTGATTTCCTCCATTGAGGATTGCATGGTTGTATTGATGGCTACAACATTGGCATTGAGTTGTTTCACTTCTTGTTGGGTTTCAATGAGAGTAGATTACAAGGTGTTGAAGCGAGCTTCCAAGTCTTGGCTACGGGTATGGGCCATGAGGACGGGGGAATTGAAAAGTAGCAGGAAGGGTAAAATTTTTTGCCAAAAAATGAAATGGATGAGTGTGATAAGGGTAAAGAGATGAATCCAATGGAATAGGTCTCAAATAATGGTGAAAAAATTTCCAGATTTTTTTTTTTTTACACCTACGGATTTATAATCCGGTCTGAAGAATACTACAGAGAGGAAATGCCCAAATGCTTAAATAGAAAGAAATATGTATTTACTTGGCAACCCAAACACAGTTGCGTGACAATAGATCTTGTCTGTTTTAATTTGTTTATGTTTCTGTCCCAGAGGGTTAGGTATTCAAGGGTTCTACAGATAAGGTTTTGCCCTGTGCTATAGCTCTCTGATATACGTGCATGGTCCAATAGTAGTACTCGGCCCAATATCTCAGGGCACTAACTAAAGAGGATAGACCGTACCCTTAGTCATACTACTAGACTACCCAGGTACTAGAGAGTATCTTCCCGAGTACCGTTTTCAGTGACACTATAGTAGTCAGGAAACCGATCAATTTATCTAAAGAGGGCTTTAGGTAATCTAGGTCGATCCGTACATAGGTGTTGTCTGATGCGCTACCACTCGAAGGGGTACCAATAGGGGTTACAAGGGTGACCAACATATGTGTGCTTAAGTACCACTTGTATTTACTGCGTGTATGAATCCCTCAACTGTGGGTTTATGCGCGCAACAATAGATCTTTGTGGCTTAAAGACGCCGGAATACGTCTCTACCCTGAAAAAAAAAATTAACCCACACTTTCTACCGAGGAAAGTGCTATGATACCACTTGTTATATACCAGATATAAAATGTATGCAGAACATAAATAAAATGCTAGAAATGGAAGAATAACAACAATATAACTAGAACATTCACCACAATAGCATAGAAATGATAAGAGAATAATAACATAAATAACACTTTAAATCTGAAAGCAATGTTCATGGGCCTCTTCGAGGGGGTAACCTCCTGTTGAGAAGAGCTCTATTACAATAATATCCAAGCTAGGGTTCGCATACCCTCGACTCCTATTTATACTAAAAAGAAGCATCTAGAGAAAGATCCTTCTATAAGCAGAAGCTTCTATTAGGGCTTCTTACATCAACCTTATTCTATTTTATTGAAAGGCCTTATTAATATTGACCTTTATTACATCCGAATATATTGTTCTACCTATGTGCGGGTTAGGACCCTAACAAATCCCTTCCAACATGTACCTTCCACCATGACAACATACATCTTTCTTTTACCACATCAACTAACACGTGGACTTCATGCCATGTCGACGCCATCATACGAAAAAATACTCATTTTTTTTCAATTTGCTTATTTTCGAAATTTCCAAAGGGGCTCAATTCCCTTAAAATTCCTTTTGATTTGTTTATTTTACTGCAGTAATTTCAATAAACGAATTTTAGACATTTTTTTTCCAGCATTCCCTTAAACAATTTTCTTGCATAGTATGCAATTTTCACTTCTGCGTTCCATTAATTGGATCATCTAAGCTCAATGTTAAAAACTGGGCTATGATACCACTTTGTAACGTACCCAACCACTGAATCTAGGTCATGTCACACTAAAACTTTCTCTTTATCAACTATGATACCATTTTAGTAACATACCTAGCCTCCAGTTAGGCAAAAATACATGCATAATACACACACCACGAAACTTCTGCTAATTATAGTCATTCTTTTGTTGTTATCGATTTTCCCATAGCTTACAACTACAATTTATAACATATTTGGCTACGGTAATAACCATAAAACTTATGCGTATAAGCATGTTAATAATCAACATGAGATACAACTAAACCTACAACAGCATATAAATCATTCAAATTCACACAAAGTTCATGCACAACAATAATACATGTAAATAACTCACTACAAGACAAAACACTTATCTTAAACAAGAGTCATGCAACCAACTGCTCGACATAGACGTTCCATCCAACCATAGACTCACTATTTCAAATCTCAACAACCAGATACCCCTAAGCTGAGGCTATAAATCCACAACAGAGGGTGGTCTCTCGTATTCCACTCATAACTCATAAATCCCTCAACCCAATTGATATTCTTCTACAACTATTCTGAATTTTCCACCAACTCTCGTCCTCTTGACCTATCCAACCCAAGGAATGCACCAATTGTTTATCAAGGATAACCCAAGGGATGTACCATCCCTTTATCAGAGATAACCCAAGGGATGTACCCTCTGTTTATCAGGGTTAACTTAATGGATGCACCATTCGTTTATTAGGGATAACCCAATGAATGTGCCATTTGTTTATCAGGGCCTCTCTAGCACAGGTAGCTAGGAATCTCTCAGATGAGAACTCAAGGGAAACTGTTGCTACGAAAACTATCAGCAAACCAATAATAACACTTGTTGTTTCAGTGAAACTCACGTAGAATTTCACTCTTCCGGCCTCACAATCGAGCTCTTCATTTCTCTGCTCCAATTACACTCTAAACTTTGTCGTCCTATGACTGCACCCGCTCCAAAATCTCTTTCCATGCCTAAACTTGACTAACTGCCCAAAGTGCTCGAACTGTTGTTACGTCTGTCTCAACCCATACAAAATTCCTCACTTTTGCTTGCCTTTCTTGACTCACACTCTTCCCCTTGTACTCAACCCCCATGTGCCCAAGAACTCTGGGATGTGACCACTCACACCGACCCTCTTACATGTATTCAATGATTGTCTTTTGAAACACTTACTCAAAAATAGAAAGGTTTAAATCCATAAACATGGGTAATTCTCCCTTGGACCCCTCTTGACCATTATCCTAAACACTCCTCTCTCTTGTTGATTAATTGAGCCTCCATATTACATCATTTGGTTGTAACCATATAATACTCCATTACCTATAAACTAAACTACAAAGTTCATTATAAAATCTTCAAAACTGATTCCTTGAATCCCACATATGTGATTCCTTAAATCCCACAATTGTTACTGCTATTATCAAACTCAACGTGTGGGGTTCCAGGGTTTAATGATGAGAAATATAATTCAATAGAAAAAATACTAAAGCCTTTGAATATTTGAATATTTAACTCTAGAACCTTGATGTTGAGCAGAAAAGAAATGAAAGCTCCGCTAACGAGAAGCTTTTGGGTAATGCTATTAAGCTTTCGATTTTTAAAAAGAAAACAATTCAGTGCTTAAAATTACGCTTCAAAATTGCACTAGTGTATTGTGTGTGCATACTTATATTACAAAAGTTAAAACACTCCTCTTGTTGGATTAATTGAGCCTCCATATTACATCATTTGGTTGTAACCATATAATACTCCATTACCTATAAACTAAACTACAAAGTTCATTATAAAATCTTCAAAACTGATTCCTTGAATCCCACATATGTGATTCCTTAAATCCCACAATTGTTACTGCTATTATCAAACTCAACGTATGGGGTTCCAGGGTTTAATGATGAGAAATATAATTCAATAGAAAAAAATACTCAATCCTTTGAATATTTAACTCTAGAACCTTGATGTTGAGCAGAAAAGAAATGAAAGCTCCGCTAACGAGAAGCTTTTGGGTAATGCTATTAAGCTTTCGATTTTTAAAAAGAAAACAATTCAGTGCTTAAAATTACGCTTCAAAATTGCACTAGTGTATTGTGTGTGCATACTTATATTACAAAAGTTATATTGATTTTAATAAAATGTTACAAAATTAAGAACTATACCTAATCTTATCAAAATTCGCTTCATAGCATGGACTAGCTGCATAGATCTTATCAAAATTCTCTTCATAGCAGGGACTAGTTACTATGCAACTTATTCTTGTTTGTATATATATATTCTAAGTTCACCAAGAACCCAGCTCCATATTTTTGACAATTGGATTACAGGGAAACGTGACAACATTTTGGTTTAGTCTTCACCAGGCGTGGAATTTGACGTCTCGCGGGACGATTTTTCGCTTCCAGGACGTATTTGACAGACATAATAAAATGTAAAACATGACAGTTGAATAAAATCCAAAAACATAAATTTGACTGGCGTTTTTTCGTTTCCAGAACGTATTTGACGGGCATAATAAAATTTATCAGAAAACATAAATTTCACTGGCGTTTTTTCCGCTTCCAGGACGTATTTGACCGGAACAATAAAATGTAAAACATAAAACATGACAGTTCATTAAAATCCGAAAACATAAATTTGACCGACGTTTTTTCGTTTCCAGGACGTATTTGACGGGCATAATAAAATGTATCAGAAAACATAAATTTGATTCACGTTTTTTCGCTTCGAGGACGTATTGGACGGTCATAATAAAATCAGAAAACATATATTTGACCGGCGTTTTGTCTTTTTTTTCGCTTCCACGAAGGCATAATAAAATGTAAAACGTAAAACATGACAGTTGATGATTAAAATCAGAAAAGGTAAATTTGACTGGGATGTGCACAGACGGACGGTCATATATCTATATACACTGATTGTAAAAACAAATTTTCAATTTTGTAATTAGTATAGAATTGATTTATTATATTCATATTTATTTAATTTATTTTCACGCTATTTTTTGGTTGTGAAATATGATTATTTATCTTTAAGTTTTTGGAAATATGAATTTGAAAATTCTTTATGGTAGATTGTAGTGACCGTTTTTATATTTTGAAAACAATCTTTTTATTCAATTATAACTCATTGGACAAATAACTATATAAAACTATGCTAACAATCCAACTCATCTTAGATGAAAATTCAAGTGGGTCTTGCCTTAAATTATAATTTATAATTGTTTATTGTTTTAAGAATAATTTTTATTTTGTTGAGTATGCTCATATTTATAGGCTTAATTTTAGCTTCTTTTAATATGGACGTTGTTTTCATTAAGCATAATTCTAGCTTGTTGTAATATATGGACGATTGTTTTCATTTTCAGGCATTTGTATTGGTAAAGATGGTTTTATAGTGGCTCGTTGACAAGGATTTATTTCCTATTTCCTACCATAAATGGGCTGTGAAATTTAGAGTCCTATAAATGAGATGTGAATGTGAAATTTAGAGTCCTATAAATGAGTAAATTTTACATTTAAGTGAATTTATTTATAATAAAAATTTTACATTTATCAATTTAAATGGAAAAGCACTAAACAAAAATTAACCATTATCAAATTTCATTATGTTGAATTTTCACTTCGGGTAAATTTTAAATTACCGACGTGTCGAATTTTCACTAAGGTTAAATTTAAAATTACCGACGTGGTCATCAGGTATAACACGTAGTCATCACCTAACTACTTCTTGGTGACTTACAAAGCTACGGATCTTGACGGAAAGATCCTAAATTTTAGGAAGAGACGGAAAATATATCGTTTGATGAACTGACGCTATATTTATCCCTTTACTTCTGGCTTATCCACGGAAAATCTTTTCAAAGATGTGCGTATTGTGGAAAAGTTTGTTCAAAAAAAACGTGCATTGGATTGTAAGTCAAGGGGCCGTAAGGTTTAAGCCTGGTTTGGTTTTATCGCTCCCTCTATTTAATAGATGTGGGATATATGATGTTTCTATGCCCAGCACAACCTGAAAAGATGGAATTTGTAAGTGATGATATAAAATCTCAACTTGTAATTATGTTTCTGCTTATCACTGGAATTTCTATGGTGCACGCACTTCATCCAACAGGTAAACAAATTCTCACAATGTGTGAATATATATGTGTTGGGGGGTCAGGCAGCTGACCGAATTAGTTGATCTGAGAGGAATAAAAAAAGCCCTCGGTATAAACCCTGGATGTTCACAGATCCAAGGTTAAAATAAGTTTGTGTTAGTTTTATGGGTACAATTACTGAAACCATACTGATGTGTTGAATTGGTAATTATGTGTCCTAGGTGTGACATCCTCCGATATTGAAACTACTCAGGCATATGGTGTTAAGGGGAAATGCGAGTTGAAAGACATGATAACAGTTTTTACGCAGATTGATGGCAACGGCTGCATCAGTAGCAGCAACAGCGCTGAGAATTTATATCACTATTTGATTATAGATAAAATAAACCACGCAAACAAACACGGTGAGGCTGCGCTCACTTCTTATTATTCAATGAAGATGGATTACATCCTTATATAGGAAAAAAATCTCCTGAGTCGGCTACATGCAAACCAAAGACAACTAGACAACTGACTCTTATCACGCCTACAACTGACTCTCACAACTGATGGTTATAACTGGCGCTTACAACTAACGCTTTCTCCATTATTTCCAAGTCTCCCCCTTAATGGAGAATGGATTGACTTCTACACCTAACATCTCCCTAAATAGTTCAAACTTAATCTTTCCAAGAGGCTTAGTGAAAATATCAGCAGCATTTTCACTAGTATTACAATA
>SNQJ01S0003790.1:64008-76340 GCA_010110895.2 Picea sitchensis | reverse complement strand
GACTCCCGTTGCAACAGTTCGGAAGTGGTCCAGCAGATCCTTCACTATGCAATAATTCTTGAAGAATTCAACCTTCAAGTTCTGATCTGTAATGGTGGACACAGAGATCAAATTTTTCTTTATTCCTGGCACATACACCACATAGAGAATGTGACGAATAGTACCATTCGGCAATGTTACATGAATGTCTCCATATCCCTTGATCTGATGAGCGTGGTTATCTCCAAGATATATGCTGGCACCATTCTAAGTTTCTTTGAAATTAGCATACCAATTTTTATTACAAGTCATATGTACTGATGCTCCGGAATCCACAAACCAAGCATCAGAATCATCCGTTTCAGCAGATAAAGCAGTGTTAGATACAAACAACCTAAGATCCTGTGAGTCAAAATTCGGGGGTTCATCAATATCATCACTAGCAATAAATAATCTGTGATCTTGATTTGAAGATTTTTCTGCATAATGACCTGAATGTGTTCTAGGTTTATTCCTAGCCTCATCATTTTTCTTCTTATGACAGTCTTTAACCATATGTCCATATCGACCACAATAAAAACAACTCTTTAACTCATTCCTATCAGATTGCATATCTTGATTTGGAGATTGTCTTCTCTGCGATGAACCGCCTCTCTGCCATGAACCGCCTCTCTGCCATGAACCGCCTCTCTGCCATGAACTGCCTCCTCTGCCTCTTACTCCTGATCTCCCTCTCGCAGATCTATTATTTGACCACAGTGCCAAATCTTTACTCTGAGGCTTTAGATTCCCGTGCCTCTCTTCCTCTTGCAGCAAAATACCTGTCAGTTCTTTAAACGTTGGAGGTTTCTCCCTTGCTGCAAGACCTGTTATGAACATATGATAGTCTTCTAGCATACCATTTAAGGTAATAGTCACTAGATCGGTATTGGAAACAGTTTCCCCTATATTTACTAACTTGTCTTTCACCTCTTTAATGCGACCCAAAAATGAACTAACAAATTCATTTCCATCCATCTTAATGCCTAGCAATTTAATTTTCAGGAACAAAATGCGATTTGTGTTGCTAGTTTCATACAATGCTTTAAGAGCTGTCCATGTTTCAACAGAAGTTGTGGCATCTCTAATATGTGGAATTATGCTATCTTTAACTAACATGCGCAACAATACCTTTGCCTTGTTTTCGCGCTTCTCCCAGTCTTGGATCTGTGCTGCTGTCGCACTTGCAGCCGCAATAGGTTTCAGTTCAGTTCCATTCACAATGTTCCAGACACCATAGCCCTCCATGAGCGTCTGCATCTTGAATTTCCAGTTAATGAAGTTCGAGCCATCTAACTTGTTGGCTTCGTTGAGGTAGGTCTCTGCCAGCGGATTCGCTATCGCTGCAATTTAGTCTCTGCAAGAAAATCACCAAGGATATGCAACGTTTTATCGCTCTGCCTTCGGATACCACCGATCCGACTCAATCTATCTCTATTCTCAGCTTATATCATGCATGCATCTTAATATCCAAAATATCCACTTTTTAAAAAAAAACTTATAACTCCCTCTTCACCTCTTTATAAAATATATCCACTATGAATAAAAATCCACTTTAAAATTCACTTCAAAGATGTCCACTTTAATAAACTTCAATCCTCCACAGACATTCACTTTAACAGTGAAGTGAATAACTCCCTCTTCACTTCACGCTTTAATAAAAAAATATCATTTTTAATAAAACTTATCCACTTTAATATAAAAACTCACTCCTTTTTATTATTTTTATATATAAAATGAACCTTCACGATTTATATATCTCACAATATGTGTGAATATATATGTGTCGGGGGTCAGGCAGCTGAACCGAATTAGTTGATCCGAGAGGAATAAAAAAAGCCCTCGGTATAAACCTTGGATGTTCATAGATCCAAGGTTAAAATAAGTTTGTGTTAGTTTTATAGGTACAATTACTGAAACTATACTGATGTATTGAATTGGTAATTATGTGTCCCAGGTGTGACATCCTCCGATATTGAAACTGCCCAAGCGGATGGTGTTAAGGGGAAATGCGAGTTGAAAGACATGATAACAGTTTTTACGCAGATTGATGGAAACGGCTGCATCAGTAGCAGCAACCGCGCTGAGAATTTATATCACTATTTGATTATTGTGCAAAACCGTTGTAAATATTGTAATGCTAATGGCGTAGGCCTTGAGGTTTCTGGTTATTTGCTTGGAAATGAGATTGTTAATTTGACGGAACCCTTTGCCCCAGGCGGAGACCAATTTGTTCTCAAGTATAGTAACTCCAATGAAGTCGGTGGAGTCAGCCCTGCCCATGCTACTTTTTATGAGTGCACGGACTTATGATCTCTGCTGCCTCTGCTTACCGTTACGGCTAGTATATGGTCAAGAAGAGAGAGGGATTATATATAGAGGACAGAGCACAGAGGATGTTGTGTTAGTTAATTCCATCTTAGTTTGTGTAGTTCATTGCTCTCAGTTTCTTAGTTTGAATTATAGTCACAGTTACAGATTTATTCTCCAGATCTGATTTTCAGCAATGTAAAAGATAGAGGTTTAAATTCAGATTATCGTAGCTGTAATAAGGAGATATATATCCTGGCATTTGAATTCCGTTATGTAATGTAAACTCTTTGAAGAAATAGAAAGCGGCAAGTTCTGCCTTCATTTTCAGCGATAGTGTTTTGGCATTAGAGCTCTGAATTTACTTGACAACTTATGTCAATGCCATTTACTTTTAGCCAATTTAATTACAATACTTGTAACCTGGCAAGAAAAAACCATGAACCATGAAGAAGAAAACACAACTGACATGAAAGAAACATATTCTGCAACATCTAATATAAAAATAAATGGAAAAAATAATTTTTTTTTTTTTAATAACATTTATTAATTTTTTTTTAAGGGTAATCAATATTATTTAAAAAATGTCTATAAATGTAGTCAATATTATAAATAAAATGAAATATTTATAAATGTAATCAATATTATTAGATATTTAATTTTTTTTAAGGGTAATCAATATTATTTAAAAAATGTCTATAAATGTATAAATGTAGTCAATATTATAAATAAAATGAAATATTTATAAATGTAATCAATATTATTAGATATTTATCTAAATTAAAAAAATATCAATTCAACTTTTAAAAAATTAAGAATGATAACCCTATACAATGACATGCTTAAAATTCTCACATCTACAGCTCACATAGAAACTTTGCACACGCTTAAAATTCTCACATCTACAGCTCACATACAAACTTTGCACAGTGAACTCTCAGGACTTACTGTGAAGTTCACAGACTGCACGATATACTGTGAGCTGTGATAATAACGCTAAAAAAAAATAATTTCTCCATACACTCTGAGCTGTGATAATAAGGGTGAAAAAAATAATTTCTCCATTTACTCTTTAACACATAAATTCATAAACACATAAAAACTCGAAAATACTTATGAAAATGTCAACACACGATATATTAAGAATTTGGGGGCTGCCAGCTATTACAGAATACAAGACTATGTCGAGCATAGCCTCCAACCACTTTTACACACTTGCAAAACCAGAGACACCAAAAACTTCCTGTAGAAGTAAAACTGACTCAATAACTTCTACTAACTCTTATGTGCAAAACAAAGCTAGAGAAAAATGAAGATCAATTCATTAAACATAGTTCCTGCTAACACTCCTCCCTCCCTACCACAGACTAACACAGAGTTTGCCTAAGCTTGAAGCTCCCTACTTGTAATTAATATCTTAAAAAAAATGATATATATATATCTTTTCCAAAATCAATGAAACAAATAAATCGAACCAAATGTCTTTAAATGGTACATCTATTACATTGTCCTAATGAAAAGAAGATATTTAAGTAAGAAAGGAAAAAAAAAATTGTCCAACTATTTTAGTTTTTAACTTATTTTAATAATATATTTACCAATTTTAGTTGTTGTTTGAAATTTTTTAATCTTCCATTTTACCAGCGTTAATATATATAAAGCATTGATGTTTCAGCGTGTTATTTCATCATATTCATTTATGATCATGGTGCTGTTACGATATCGATTCGTGTGGTTGATGATTAACTAAGTCAACAACAAAGTTGGAGCCCATCCCACTTTCTGGAATTGGAAATAGGCGAAAAAGGAGTAGGGCAGAGTTGTGCACGCAGTTTGCCATGATGTTAGGAGAACATTTATATTTTAATTTGTATTGAATAAATACAAAATCTGATAAGCAAGAAAAATATCTGATTTTCTACTAAGTTTATTAAGAAATTTTAGTTATTAAAAATTTAATTTTTTAAATTTAATTTAATTTTTTTTTAAATTTTAGGTTTAATAAGTAATTTCTGAAAATTTTAAACCAAAGTCATTTAATAAACTAAATTAATATAAAATTCAACAAAAATTTATTAAAATCTATTCAGTTATTTTCTAATAAAAATTATTATTTGATTATTATTTCATAGAGTTATTTGACTATCAAAATTTATTAAGTTTTTTTAAATAATTAGTTTGCGTGTGATTGAGGGCTCAAGGCCGACGGATAAGGAAGGTTGTGCAAGGCCCAAGCACAAGGGAGGTTGTGAGGATATAGTTGGTGTTGAAGATACACGAATTAATAAACTAACATGTATAAAATAATTTTATGTATTTTATTAATTAATTAATTTTATGTATTTTATATAGTTGGTTGTATTTTTGATAAACTTGATGGGTTATTCATTTCCTGACTTACCACTTCTTGAACTCTCTTTATAACCCAAGTCACTTTTCAGCTTTGGATTTCTTTACTGATTCAGAATGGTGGCCAATCCTTCTGAGGCTTTGATACTTGACAGATTTTGATTATACAAGGATTGAAACTTCTTCATTTCTTTCCTCGTTTCACTACTTCTTGTTCTAATGCTTCACATCTTGCATTCTTTTCTGATAGCTGTTGTTTTAGAATCTCTTTGATTTTCTTTGCCTCTTCCAATTCTACTTTTAGTAAGACAAGATCTTCATCAGGTTCTTTACTGTCTTTCTCGAACTGTATCAACAATTGTCTTTGCTTTTTGTTCTTGATTCTTAGTCTGTCAATCTCTTCCAGTGCACTGATCAGTTCTCCTTCCATGTCAACCACAGCTTCTTCTTCATCACTTCCTGTGCTTTTATTATCATAATCCTGTTTGGCCATAAGTATGAATTCATTTAGTTTATCTTCAATAGAGGAGTCATTTTCTTCGTCATCTGAAGGATCATCATCATTGTTTATGCACAGAATTTTCTTCTTAAAGTTTTTCTCTTTAAAGAAATTTTTGTGTTTGTACTTCTCCTCATCATCACATGTCTGATCCTTTCTTTTGTGGGGACATTTATTTGAAAAATGACCTATCCTACCACAGTTGAAACATTTGAAAGGCAGTTTAGCTTTGTATTTTCCTGATCCCTTCTTCAGTCTCTTCACAAATTTTGCTTCAATTTCATCGGGCTCAGAATCCTCATTCTTGTCTGCTTTAAATGATGCTTCTCTGGAGGTGGGTTTATCTTTAACTATTCTCATTTATGCTCTATGCACCATATGCTATGTTCTTCTACCTTTTATTCTCTATGCACCATATCCCTTCAATGCACCATTCTTCAAATGTGCATTTCTGCTCCTCCGCTCTTCCTCCTTGCACACCCCTAATTTCTTCTACCCCCAACTCCACCACTCTCTTCCTTTTTTTTCAACATCCTTATTGTCTCAGTGCTCTTTGTGCATGCAATATTTTCCATGCCTCTGCATGCTCACTCCATGCCAAATTCCTCCACATCTCGAGTGCTCTGCCTCATCATTATCGTGACTCTTCAACTTCTTCAGCAGTTTTTTCCACGCATTCAACATCACTGGGTGTTCTATCTAGATTTCGCAGCTTCTCTGGCAGTTGAGGCTCTTCCTCTTCTCTGTCTTCGATGAGCTTATCCTTTCTATTTTTAGCTACAGACTTCAATGCTCATCGACCTGTCAATCCCTCTAAGAGTTGTCTTCCTTCACTGGATGAAGTTTGGAGACTCTTCATCTCCTCTAGTGATCACACAGAGGTCTCTTTGAATTCTTTGGCAGACACCATCAATGGTTTTTGGAAGTTTCACTGTGTCGTGCATCAGTAGCCCTCGGATCGTGCTCATGTTCACCTCCATCATTGGATTAACTCTGATGGGTTCTTGCGTTATTTACCCGTTTCGCACTTTCGCAATTCGGAGATTCTGCGATGAGACATCTTGAGTCTCCATGTCATGAGTTCCAAAGCTCCAAAACAGAGATTTTCTACCCTGGCTCCTTCCTCTATATGACCATCGCCACGACAAAGTGCTTATGCAAAAAGTGTTTTTCACGAATTCGCATTTCGTGAATCTGGAGATGAGGCATCTCGACTCTCCAAGTCGCGATCCCCGAAACCTCGAAATGAAGCTTATCTAGACTAACTCCTTCCCTTCTCGTGACCACAGGTGCTGACCATTGGCTGTGCCAAAAGGCGCTTTATATTTCGCGAGTTTATAAACTTCATCGAGTCTAATCGACGGTTGAAATCTCCATAGATCCGATGGTCCAGATCTTATCGCGATCTCGCATCTCGCCAGTTTTCACACAATGTTCCATTGACTCCAAGTCAGTGACTTGTCCTATGATTCGATGGTCCAGATCTGATCTTAATTCAATGGCTCAGATCATATGGTGATTTCGCATCTCGCGAGTTCAATGGTTATGTTTCTTGCCTCTCCAAGTCGTGAGTCGCGAAACTCCAAAATGGTGTGGGATCAACGGTCCAGATCGCCCCTTGATCTGACGACTGTGATTAAATCGCGATTTCAGTGGTTATTTTTCTTGCCTCTCTAAGTCGCGAGTCGTGAAACTCCTAAATGACGTGGGATCAATGGTCCAGATCACCCCTTGATCTGACGGCTGCGATTAAATTGGAATTTCACATATCGCAATTTCAGTGGTTATGTTTCTTGCCTCTCCAAGTCGCGAGTCGCGAAACTACGAAATGGAGCTTAGATCAACAGTCCATGTATTTTGGTGTATTGACGGTCATGATATTTTCGTGATTTCGCAAGTCTTCACCTTGCACTTTTAAAGATCATGCAGATTCTCCTAGATCTTACGATGGTCGATCCTTGTACTCGGATCTAACGCCCGAGATATATCCTCCATATCTGTGCACTCTTCTTGTCTATATTGAGATCTGACAGTTATCGAGAATTCTGAATTGTTGATCCAACGATCACTGTTGCTGCTCCTCCCGCATTATCACTGCGCTGCTGATCATGCTGATCTTTTCCATCGCTATTCTTTCCAACAATCCTCTACACAATCTCTTCTGATCTTATTCGAATCTTCTCTACAACGTCTTCTCATAATGCCCATCTATTACATACTTTCTGTACTCATGCCATCTTCATTGATGTACTTGCCATCAATGACAAGCATTTTCTATCTGTTAAATATTTTCCAACAAGGCCTTATTACTATTGACCTTTATTACATCCGAATATATTGTTCTACCTATGTGCAGGTTAAGACCCTAACAAATCATATCCAACATGTACCTTCCACCATGACAACACACATCTTTCTTCTACCACATCAACTAACACTTCGACTTCACGCCATGTCGACGTCATCACACGAAAAAATACTCAATTTTATTCGATTTGCTTATTTTCGAAATTTCCAAAGGGGTTCAATTCCCTTAAAATTCCTTTCGATTTGTTTATTTTACGACAGTAATTTCAACAAACGAATTTTAGACATATTTTTTTCGGCATTCCCTCAAACAATTTTCCTGCATAGTATGCAATTTTCACTTCTGCATTCCATTAATTGGCTCATCCAGGCTCAATGCTGAAAACTGGGCTATGACACCACTTTGTAACGTACCCAACCACTGAATCTAGGTCACGTCAGGCTAAAACTTTATCTTTATCAACTATGATACCATTTTAGTAACATACCTAGCCTCCAACTAGGCAAAAATACATGCATAATACACATAACACAAAACGTATGCTAATTATAGTCATTCTTTTGTTGTTATCCATTTTCCCATAGCTTACAACTACAATTTATAACATATTTAGCTACGGTAATAACCATAAAACTTATGCATATAAGCATGCTAATAATCAACATGAGATACAACTAAACCTACAACAACATATAAGTCATTCAAATTCACACATAGTTCATGCACAACAATAATACATGTAAATAACTCACTACAAAATAAAACACTTATCTTAAACAAGAGTCGTGCTCAACACAGACGTTCCAGCCAACCGTAGACTCACTATTTCAAATCTCAACAACCAAACACCCCTAAGCTAAGGCTGTAAATCCACAATAGATGTTGGTCTCTCATATTCCACTCACAGCTCATAAATTTCTCAACCCAATTGATATTCTCCTACAACTATCTTGAATTTTCCACCAACTCTCTTCCTCTTGACCTGTCCAACCGAAGGAATGCACCATTTGTTTATCAAGGATAACCCAAGGGATGTACCATCCCTTTGTCAGCGATAGCCCAAGGGATGTACCCTCTATTTATTAGGGTTAACCTAATGGATGCACCATTCATTTATTAGGGATAACCCAAGGAATGTGCCATTTGTTTATTAGGGCCTCTCTAGCATAGGTAGCTAGGAATCTCTTAGATGAAAACTCAAGGGAAACTGTTGCTACGAAAACTATCAGCAAACCAATAACAACACTTGTTGTTTCAGTGAAACTCACATAGAATTTCACTCTTCCGGCCTGACAATCGGGCTCTTCATTTCTCTAGCTCCAATTACTCTCTAGACTTTGTCGTCCTATGATCTCACTCGCTCCAAAATCTGTTTCCATGCCTAAACTTGACTAACTACCCAAAGTGCACGAACTATTGTTACGTCTGTCTCAACCCATACACAATTCCTCTCTTTTGCTTGCCTTTCTTGACTCACACTCTTCCCCTTGTACTCAACCCCCATGTGCCCAAGAACTCTGGGATGTGACCACTCACACCCACCCTCTTACATGTATCCAATGATTGTCTTTTGAAACACTCACTCAAAAATGAAAAGGTTTAAATCCATAAACATGGGTAATCCCCCCTTAAACCCCTCTTGACCATTATCCTAGACACTCCTCTCTTTTGTTGATTAATTGAGCCTCCATATTACATCGTTTGGTTGTAACCATATAATATTCCATTACCTATAAACTAAACTACAAATTATCAAACTCAACGTGTGGGGTTCCAGGGTTTAATGATGAGAAATATAATTCAATAGAAAAAATACTAAAGCCTTTGAATATTTAACTCTAGAACCTTGATGTTGAGCAGAAAAGAAATGAAAGCTCCGCTAACGAGAAGCTTTTGGGTAATGCTATTAAGCTTTCGATTTTTAAAAAGAAAACAATTCAGTGCGTAAAATTACGCTTCAAAATTGCATAGTGTATTGTGTGTGCATACTTATATTACAAAAGTTATATTGATTTTAATAAAATGTTACAAAATTAAGAACTATACCTAATCTTATCAAAATTCGCTTCATAGCATGGACTAGCTACATAGATCTTATCAAAATTCTCTTCATAGCAGGGACTAGCTACTATGCAGCTTATTCTTGTTTTTATATATATTCTAAGTTCACCAAGAACCCAGCTCCATATTTTTGACAATTTGGATTACAGGGAAACGTAACAACATTTTGGTTTAGTCTTCACCAGGCGTGGAATTTGACGTCTCGCGGGACGATTTTTCGCTTCCAGGACGTATTTGACAGACATAATAAAATGTAAAACATGACAGTTGAATACAATCCGAAAACATAAATTTGACTGGCGTTTTTTCGTTTTCAGAACGTATTTGACCGGCATAATAAAATGTATGAGAAAACATAAATTTCACTGGCGTTTTTTTCGCTTCCAGGACGTATTTGACCGGAACAGTAAAATGTAAAACTTAAAACATGACAGTTCATTAAAATCTGAAAACATATATTTGACCGACGTTTTTTCGTTTCCAGGACGTATTTGACTGGCATAATAAAATGTATCAGAAAACATAAATTTGACTCACGTTTTTTCGCTTCGAGGACGTATTTGACGGTCATAATAAAATCAGAAAACATATATTTGACCGGCGTTTTGTCTTTTTTTTCGCTTCCACGAAGGCATAATAAAATGTAAAACGTAAAACATGACAGTTGATGATTAAAATCAGAAAAGGTAAATTTGACTGGGATGTGCACAGACGGACGGTCATATATCTATATACACTGATTGTAAAAACAAATTTTCAATTTTGTAATTAATATAGAATTGATTTATTATATTCATATTTATTTAATTTATTTTCACGCTATTTTTTGGTTGTGAAATATGATTATTTATCTTTAAGTTTTTGGAAATATGAATTTGAAAATTCTTTATGGTAGATTGTAGTGACATTTTTTATATTTTGAAAACAATCTTTCTATTCAATTATAACTCATTGGACAAATAACTATATAAAACTATGGTAATAATCCAATTCATCTTAGATGAAAATTCAAGTGGGTGTTGCCTTAAATTATAATTTATAATTGTTTATTGTTTTAAGTATAATTTTTATTTTGTTGACTATGCTCATATTTATAGGCTTAATTACGCCGAAAGGCGTACACCTATTGACAATGGGCACATTTAATAGGTTTTTAGTTTTTAATACGTTTTCTATGGACGAGATTAAACATGTCTAGAATATTCTTAGTCATCACAATAAATGAATGGCTCTGATTTCTTCCATTAACTTTTGAGCTGTTATAAAGACATCCATTTATAAGTTTACTTTTTTACATTTACCTAATCGTGTTTAAAAATTACTGTGTTCACTAACTTATTGCCACATCTACCCAATTAAAAAATATTAAGATATTTATAAGCGTTTCTGTGCTTGCGGCGTTTCGTTTCATTTCTGTACTGGCAACGTTTCGTTTCATTTTTGTGCTAGCTACATTTCATTTTAATATGACTTTAGGCGTTACTCAGCCACGTAATTGTGGCTGTGCTAGTTTTAGCTTCTTTTAATATGGACGTAGTTCTTGGTGACTTACAAAGCTACTATCTTGACGGAAAGAACCTAAATTTTAGGAAGAGACCAAGAATATATCGTTTGATGAACTGACGCCATATTTATCCCTCTACTTCCGGCTTATCCACGGAAAATCTTTTCATTGATGTGCATATTGTGGAAAAGTTTGTCCAACAAAAACGTGGATTGGATTGTAAGTCAAGGGGCCGTAAGGTTTAAGCCTGGTTTGGTTTTATCGCTCCCACTATTTAATAGATGTGGGATATATGAGGTTTCTATGCCCAGCACAACCTGAAGAGATGGAATTTGTAACTGATGATATAAAATCTCAACTTGTAATTCTGTTTCTGCTTATCACTGGATTTTCTATGGTGCACGCACTTCATCCCACAGGTAAAAAAATTCTCACAATATGTGTGAATATATATGTGTCGGGGGGTCAGGCAGCTGAACCGAATTAGTTGATCTGAGAGGAATAAAAAAAGCCCTCTGTATAAACCCTGGATGTTCACAGATCCAAGGTTAAAATAAGTTTGTGTTAGTTTTATGGGTACAATTACTGAAACCATACTGATGTGTTGAATTGGTAATTATGTGTCCCAGGTGTGACATCCTCCGATATTGAAACTGCCCGAGCGGATGGTGTTAAGGGGAAATGAGAGTTGAAAGACATGATAACAGTTTTTACGCAGATTGATGGCAACGGCTGCATCAGTAGCAGCAACAGCGCTGAGAATTTATATCACTATTTGATTATTGTGCAAAACCGTTGTAAATATTGTAATGCTAATGGCGTAGGCCTTGAGGTTTCTGGTTTTTTGCTTGGAAATGAGATTGTTAATTTGACGCAACCCTTTGCCCCAGGCGGAGACCAATTTGTTCTCAAGTATAGTAACTCCAATCAGGTCGGTGGAGTCAGCCCTGCCCATGCTACTTTTTATGAGTGCAGAGACTTATGATCTCTGCTTTCTCTTCTTACCATTATAGCATATGGCCAAGAAGAAAGAGGGATTATATATGGAGGACAGAGTACACAGGATGTTGTGTTAGTTAATTCCATCTTAGTTTGTGTAGTTCATTGCTCTCAGTTTCCTCTAGGTTTTACCATTGAAGTTTTGAATTATAGTCACAGTTACAGATTTATTCTCCAGATCTGATTTTCAGCAATGTAAAAGATAGAGGTTTAAATTCAGATTATCGTAGCTGTAATAAGGAGATATATATCCTGGCATTTGAATTCCGTTATGTAATGTAAAC
>SNQJ01S0003790.1:16215-63958 GCA_010110895.2 Picea sitchensis | reverse complement strand
TGAGATTGTTAATTTGACGCAACCCTTTGCCCCAGGCGGAGACCAATTTGTTCTCAAGTATAGTAACTCCAATCAGGTCGGTGGAGTCAGCCCGGCCCATGCTACTTTTTATGAGTGCAGAGACTTATGATCTCTGCTTTCTCCTCTTATCATTATAGCATATGGCCAAGAAGAAAGAGGGATTATATATGGAGGACACAGTACACAGGATGTTGTGTTAGTTAATTCCATCTTAGTTTGTCTAGTTCATAGCTCTCAGTTTCCTCTAGGTTCTAGCATTCAAGTTTTGAATTATCGTCACAGTTACAGATTTATTCTCCAGATCTGATTTTCAGCAATGTAGAAGATAGAGGTTTAAATTCAGAATAGTGTAGCAGTAATAAGGAGATATATATCCTGGCATTTGAATTCCATAATGTAATCTGAACTCTTTGAAGTAATAGAAACTGACAAGTTCTGTCATCACAGCGATTGTGTTTTGACATTATTGTTCTGAATTTACTTGACAGCTTATGTTAATTCCAGTTAATTTTAGCCAATGTCGATTTATTTGCAATGCCTTTCCTGGCTTTGAATTATCATTTTTGTGGATGCGTTACGTGTATTTACTTCTATTAATTAATCTGAAAGGCATATACCTATTGGCAATGGGCACAATTAATGACCTTTTAATCTAAAATTCTAATTTGATGGCTAACCATTGAAGATGCTGGCATATTATTAGTAGTCCTCCCAAATCAATAAATGTGATTTACTCTTCATAACTTTCTTGTATTTTTGAATGCATCTGTTAACCTGTTTACTTTTTAACATTTACCTAATCATATTAAAAAATTACTGTAACACCATATAATTGTCACGTTTAGATTATTAACTAGCACTACTTCAACTTCCTCCTCAGCTATCTGCCCGTATTCGATGGCTGACCGACCCACCAAACATTTCATTTTCAAACGTGGATATCTTTCGGCGTTCTGTGCTAGGATATTACTCAACCATAGATTTTTTTAGCGTCTGCACAGTACTGGATGTTTCAATGTTGTCCTTTTCCATTCCAATAATTCATTGCTGTTTTTTTTTCGGCGATAACATCTAATTAGGGTGAAATTTCGGATTCATTTTCACTTGCAGTTTGAGTTAGTAGCATAAGAATTGAGCATTGATTCGATGCTATCAAAGGCAAAACTAGAGTAAATCGAGAGATCGCCACTTCCTCCCTGCAAATAAACTGTCTTCAACATCGTAGTAGAAAAGTATTACTGTAGACACCCTATGGAGTTATAATGGAAACGGCTCAACTCCGCACTGAATCATATTAGCATAATTTTGCTCAATTGATTCTTTTGGTGGAAATTATGTGATCAATACAATTTTGAATTTCTCGGACGCTCTCATTGAATTTTTTACACTAATATGTTATTAAAAAAAAAAAAAAGGAGAGTCAAATTTTAGCACTAAATTATTATAAAAAAGAGGGTCAAAGTTTGCTTCCGAAGTCAACAAAGTTTGCTTTCGAATGGTAAAAATTTCTGATAATTTTTATCTTAAAATTTATGAACTTCATATATTATGGAATTACCATTTTAGAAAACTCGTATCATATGATAATTGAAGATTTTTTAATATTTTAAATTATTTGTATTTTTTTCTATAAAAGTGTACAGTTTTTTCACTTCAGGAATTTTTCATAAATCTTAACTATTTTGTGTTGAGATGTAATAATTATATATTAAATTAAATTCACCAATTCCAAATTCATAAAGAATCGTGAAGAAAACACGACGACACTGACGTGATCCAGTGATAAGGACACATACTCGGCCAACATTAATAAATGAAAAGAATAATCTTCAATAATAATAACATTTATTTAAAAAATTGAATATTTATAATAACATTTATTAAAAAAAAAATTATTTATAAATGTAAGGGATATGATTGAATATTAATTCAAAAAATGTTCATTAAATATTTATAACTAATTTCAAAAAAATATTAATTCACTTTTCTTTTTATGACCATGTAAGAATGGTATATTTTTCTTTTTATGACCATGTAAGAATGGTATATTTTTCTTTTACTACATGTGTCAAATAATTTTATTAATGACCATGTAAGAATGGTATATTTTTCTTTTACATGTGTCAAATAATTTTATTAAATATATTAAAATTATAAAAATAGATACCATAGATATGAGACAACCTCAAGAAGCTTTAGACATTTCACCTATATATTAGCATGACTTTGCTTCATCATATTTAGTTATGATCATAGTACTAACCCTCATACAAAATATGTTCATAGTACTAACCCTCAACTTTATCATATTTATTTATGATCATGGTACTATTGTGACATCATTTCAGTTTGGAAGTGTTAATATATGGTTTCACTTTTAACAAATTAATGATATCGTTCATCTTTTTAGGGTATACGACATCATGAGGACTCTTACTTGGTTGCTTAATATATCAAGAATATTTTGTCCGAACTACGCCTTATCTATAACTTGTTCTACGTTAGATAATTGTTAACACAGTTTAACACTTAGTCTTATTTAAGCATATATCTATGAATATGAGAAACTAAGAGAATAACTATGGAACAAATGAAGACAACACAACAATAGTATGAGACAAACAAATCGTGTGTGACACTTGGCTAAGTCTTTGTTATTGTGAAACAATTATAATATGAGCACTACGACTCGGTGTACAAATTCAACAAAGTCACATGACTCACCTCACCTCACGAAGACACTCAAGAACAAATCTTTTACACCAAGACTATGTACCGCAACCAACTTCGCAACCACCTGCGATGCACCTCACAACCATATACTTGGTGTCCCTTCATTTCTCAACACTTTCACCAAGCTAACATAGATTTCGGTTCTGCCTCACACATGCCTTCAAATGCCCGAATTTCCAGACTTCCCCAAAACCTCCCAAGGCATCCAATTCTTGGCTACTTGTCTTACATCTTGGCAACTTTGCCCTAGACATGCTCTCCAAATCTCATGTCAACAATGCCTTATGGGTGAGTGTAAGAATTTTGTGGCTGAAAAAGTGGCAAGGGAATCAACAAGAGTGTGCACTAGCAGGAACGTGTGTGCATTCTTAGGTACATACATGTGTTCCTATACCTATAGATTTCGATGTGGCCGAACCTCCACGTGGATTTCCACATAGGTTTAGTGGCAAGAACATGTGCACGATCTGAGGAACGCGTGCAGACCGCGCACACAGTCCTAAGAACCTGTGTGTGGTCCTAAGAATGTGAACGTGTTCTTACTGATAAAATTATTTAAATGGCCCAAGTGCGATTTGTGCCCGGCACAAATCACACTCGCGTTTCTTTCATTGGGCAAATATAGTGGAGCTAGAGAGGAGGAAGAAAGAGAGGAGGGGGGCACCGTGTCTAGGTATGTTACATTTTTTTTCATTTTAATCCAATTTAGTTATTCCAATTTAGTATTTTGCTCCCAATAAACTAAATTAAAAAAAAAAATGTAATTTTGTATTTGAAATAAGAAATGAACCTAATTTACATGACATGAATTTTAAATTGCAACATATATATAATATAATGGAACTCCAAGACAACTTACACTGCTAAGAAGAAAACCAAAAAGATCAAAACCCCAACCCACCACCACCACACAATGTAAACACTAAAATCCTAGGAAAACCAATAATGAAATCCATGGAAATTGTTTCCCATTTCCATATAGGAATAGGCAGGGACTGCAATAAACCTACAGGATGTCTACGCTCAAATTTTTCCTTCTAACGGTCCATGAATTTAGCAATGTACTAGGAAATGTCTTGCTTCATTCTAGGCCAATAATACAATTTTCTTACTGTTGTCACAGTTTTCTGGTAAATAGGATGACCTATATCTGGTATTTTATGAAACTTATCCATAATTAGACACCTCAAATATGTTGAATTAGTCACGTAAAAATCGTCATTATACAACAACAGACCATCAACTCCAAGTTGATGTTGTTCATACTTCTTTTTCCTGGGTTCTCATTGTAACCCTTCTTTCACTCGAGTGAAAAACTCGTCTCTCTGCAAGAGGGTTTTAATCCTCTGCTTGATGTCAAACTCTCCTACAGTTTTTTTTGTTGCTAAGTCTGCTATCCGAATGCTTTGGATGGGTGCATCTACCACTCTATTTTTCTTTCCTTTGATGTGCTTGATTTCAAAATAAAACTCAGTGATCAACACCATCCGCTTGGCTTGTCTAGCATTCAACCTTGGTTGGTTCAATAAATTCTTTAGACAATAGTTGTCTTTCATTAAGATAAATCTTCTCCCGAGAAATTAGTTCCCCCACATCTTCAATGCATGCAGGATTGCTACCAATTCTAGATTATGGGTAACATACTTCTACTCATTCTCTTTCAACTTTCATGATTCATAACAAATCACTTTTCCTTCTTGTATGAGAAATCCACCAAGTCCTTCTTTACAAGCATCTGTGCAAACCAAGAAATCCCTTTTTGGGTCTGCAATATTCATAATAGGGGCATTAGTTAATAGATGTTTCAGTTGTTGGAAGCTATCTTCACACTCTGGTGACCATACAAATTTCTTTCCTTTTCTTTTCAACGAAGTAATAGGATTACCAATCTTGGAAAATCCCTTTATGAACCTCTTGTAATTTCCAGCCAATCCCATGAAGGATCTTACTTGTGTCACATATCTAGGGACCTAATCCATGATTGCCTTGATCTTTTTAGGATCCACTGCCACTCCTTTTTCTCAGATTATGTGGCCTAGATACTAGATTCCCCTTTGAAAGAAATTGCACTTGTTGAACTTAGAGTACACTTGGTGCTCTCTTAACACTTGTAGAACCATCTTGAGATTCTTTTCATGCTCTTCTTTGTTCTTGGAATACATAAAAATGTCTTTGAGAAATACTAAGACAAAATTGTCCAAATATTTTTCCAGCACACTATTAATCAAACACATGAATATAGCTAGTGCATTTGTAAGTCCAAATGGAACCACAACAAACTCATAGTGCACGTACCTTTTTCTAAATGTTATCTTATGGATGTCATCATACTTGATTCTGACTTGGTGATATCTCGACCTGAAATAAATATTTGAAAAAATTGCAGCTCCTCTGAGCTGACCAAAGTGATTGTCTATCCTAGGTAAAGGATACGTATTCTTGATAGTCATCTTGTTCAATTACTTATATGCAATGCATAATATCAATGTACCATTCTTCTTCTTTACTAACAAGGTTGGTTCTCCCCATGGAGACACAGTCATCCTGATGTAACCCTTATCCGACATTTCCTTTAGTTTCACTTTCAACTCCACCAACTCTGGTGTGCTCATTCTGTAAGACACTTTTGATGTTACTACTACTCCAGGTACAAGATCTATTGAGAAATCAAGATCTCTTTTTGGAGGTAGTCCTGACACTTTCTCTAGAAACACATCTTTGAATTTCCACAACACTAGATGATCTTCAACCTTCAACTATTTTCTCTATGATGAGTTAAGAACTTGTACAACGTACAAGGGACACCCTTTTTTTCTTCCAAAATCCTTTCATTTCTCTCCCCTTCTTCATATTTCAAAACCTTCTCATAACTATTTAACCTTTCCTTGTGGGCAGCTAACCAATCCATTCCCAACAATACATTGTATGAACCTAGGTGTAGAATATTCCATCCATTTCAATTAAACGTGTTTCGATCAAATCAACCACTTTCCTCTTTGTTCCAGTGGATAACTTGACCAACCATGCTCTTGCATGTTTCTTTCTCTATAATGAACATGATTAAACAACACAAGGTGAAATATAACTAAGGTTAGATCCTAGTTCAATTAAGATAGAAACAAGCTAATTGGAAATAATACCTTCCAATTTCACCACAGAGGCTTGGTGGTCTGCTTGTCGATTCTCTATAGCTACATAACTCTTTCACATTATACACCCTTCTATTATCTTGTTGTCTATGGGGACAATCCCTTAATAAGTGTGTTTCTACACGTCCCCAACATTACAAAGGTCCTTTCTTTGGCTCCTCTGTTAACCCTGCAACCACCAATTCTAAAACTAATATGGAGCGGAAGCATTATAGGAATAGATCAAACATAAAACATGAGGATTTACATGGTTCACCCAATCATTGGGCTATGTCCACCGAGAAGAGGTATCGGTTTTATTATTATTCATAGCATGAAGAGTTACAGGAGGCTCACTCCACTCATCTCTATGTCTCATAGCCTCTATGGTCATAAATGAATTTATAGAAAGTTACATAAGAAATTTACTATTGAATGCACTCACATCCATATTCTAACTTGGTCTCATTAGTTACAACCAACACTGAATAATAGGATCTAAAATCCATTCTTGGACGAATTCGTTGTCACCAAATTCCAACAATCTCCACCTTGACAACAATTAACATCATACCTTTCTCCTTCTTTTGTTCATCACCTTTTCTGCAAGACAAAAAAAGCTAAGCACCATCACAGCTTCTCTAAAAGTACTAGTTTTTTGAACATGTCTCCACAGTTCTCTTTAGTATGAACTTTTTCAAGAGAAACTCCACCTTCATCGATGACCTGTCTTACAAAATGGTACTTAATAGGAATATGTTTAGTTTTACTGTGGTAGGTTGGATTCTTGGCCAAGTAAATAACACTTTGACTGTCACAAAGTAGCTTTACTTTGTCCTGCATCCTTCCAAACTCACCAAATAAACCTTTTAACCAAACTACCTCTTTGCAAGCATGTGAACCAGCTATGTATTCTTCTTCTGTAGTGGATAAAGCAATAATGCTCTATAGCTTTGACATCCAACTAATAGCTCCACCTGTAAGAGTAAAGACATATCTGGAAGTTGACCTCATTTTGTCCAAATCACTTGCAAATCAGAATCAACATATCCATAGACTAACTCACAACTATCGTTATAGGTGATATAGTAATCACTTGTACCTGTTAGATACCGAAGCACTCATTTCACTGTTGTCCAATGCTCTTTACCTGGATTTTCCATATATTTGCTGAAAACCCCAACTGCATGTGAAATGTCTGATCTTGTACTAACCATCACATACATTAAAATTCCTACTACATTAACATATGGTATTCGAGACATATAATCCTTTTCTTCTTTTGTACTAGGGCATAAACTTGAAGAAAGATTAAAATGGGAAACGAAAGGTACATAAATTGGTTTGAAATTGTTCATACCAAACCTTAAAATTATTTTCTCGACATACTTCTGTTGTGACAACCAAATCTTACCATTCCTCATGTCTCTGAATATCTCCATGCCCAAAATCTGCTTTGCTGCTTCTAGATCTTTCATATCAAAAGTCCTAGCCATTTGAGCCTTTAACCTGTTGATCTCAGTTATGATTTTTCTTGCTAAAATCATATCGTCAACATACAATACTAAGATAATGAATATGCCATTATTGAATTTCTTAAAGTAAACACAATGATCATACTCACTCCTCGTATAATTCTGTCTCATCATGAAAGAGTCAAATTTCGTGTACCATTGTCTGGGTGATTGCCTCAGACCATACAAGGATTTCTTGCACCTACAAACAAATTTCTTGTTGTGATTCTGAATGAACCCTTCAGGTTGTTCCATGTAAATCTCCTCATCCAAATCTCCATGTAAGAACCCAGTCTTAACATCTAGTTGCTCCAACTCCAAATCAAGTGACGCAACTAATGCTAACACAATTCAAATTGAAACAATATTAACAACTCATGAAAGTCAATACCTTCTTTATGAGAATATACTTTTGCAACCAGCCTTGCTTTGTACCTTTCAACCTTAACATCAAAACCCTTCTTCATCTTGTAGACCCCTTTGCAAGCTACAATTTTCTTGTTTCTTGGAAGTTCTACTAGGTCCCATGTAGCATTCTTCGCTAAAGCATTCATTTCATCCTTCATTGCTTCTTTCCATTTTTCACTATTAGAACCCTCCACAACTTCCTGATAGCATGAAGGTTCATCATCATTAGTACTTAAAGAAACTGATGAAACAAAATCGTCATACCTTCTTGGAGGAACTCTAAGCTGTGTAGACCTCCTTAGGGAAGTTTGTGTCTCATCCGCAATCTGTTGATTGTCATCATCAACCATGTTTTCCTTTGCATGAACCTCTTCAACATAGATACCAATTTAATGAGAACTGTGACTTCAAAACGAGAACTCTGGCTCAAAAAACCCATATTTTTGCATAAAAAACATCAAAATCAACCCCCAAATCAAAAAGTGGTGCTACTGGTAGCACCATGTTTTAAAACGTGGTCAAAATTATAACTTTTTTCAAACATGGGCTTCAAAACTTAGATAGTAGCTCAGAAAAACCTTAAAATCAACACCTAAAAACAAATAAGATGTTTTTAATTTTTTTTTTCTTTTCAAAACGTTAAATTTTGAGATCATTTGAAATCGTATTTTTATCACTTGGTACCATTAAAACCAAAACCTCAAAATCAACCATCAAATTGAAAAGTACTGCTACCGGTAAAAAATGAAAATGAAAATGACACATTTTTATAATGTGGTAAAAAAACTCATCATTAGTACAAACAAAATCATAAAAGAAACCCTTAAATGTTTACTTTTTAAATGTTATTATCATGCAAAGCACAAGGTAATACATAATGCCATGAAAATATCACAATATACTTTAAAAATTCAATGCCACTTTTTAATAATTTTTTACTTTTAATAATAAAAATGTAAATACAAGTTACATTGAATGAAACATAAATAATTTCTTAAAAGTATTGTTATATTGACCATATTTAAAACATATGAGCTATGAAATTTTATTATGAACTAACAAAGATAGAATATATATATATATATATATATATATATTAGAAAGAAATGAAAAAAAATTCCTTGGAAACAATAGTTTGAAAAGAAACAAAACATAAGTTATTTTGTTAAAAAGAAGGCAAAGAATTCCTTTAGAGCTTACAAAAAAAGCCAAAGAGAAAGTAGAAAAAACTGAAAAATAATCAAATTCAATAAAATATTAAAAATAAACATCTAAAAATAAAAAAATAAGAAAAACACTAATATTACCTAAGCTGAATTTATTTAAATATGTTTTTAAATAAATATGAAACTATATAATATGTTATTAATAATGTTAAAATATTATAATATAACATTGTTATATTATAAAATATGTTTATTTTTTAGATGTTATGAGATTTTTTTTGACTTGTTGACTTTATTTTTTAAGGTTTTGATATAAATTTTAATCTTTTGTTGTTATAACTTTAAGGTTTTCTAAATCATTTTTTGTTAATTTTTATTTAAATTTTGTATTAAAATTTTATTTTAAATTACTTAATTTGGTGTTTTGTGTATACATGTTTTTTTTAATTTTTGGGGGGTTTTCACCTTTTCAATTTTTATGGGCTATAATTTTTTTTTTTTTTTTTTTTTTATCTTTTCTTATTTTTTTCTCATTTTCTCTTTAATATATATATATATATATATATATATATATATATATATATATATATATATATATATATTATGGTTTTACTTTTCCTCTTTAGTTTTTTAGGTTTTCTTCAATGGTTTTTTCTCATATAAATTTGTTTTAAAATGTTTTTTTTTAAGGTAAAAAAAAAAAAAATGTGTTAAAATGATATTTTCCTTTATATTTAAAATGTATGTAATCATAACTTATTTTCCACTATATTTAAAATGTATGTAACCATAACTTAATTAAGGACAGATAATTATATGAAAAATATTAATTTCAAAAAAAAAATCTTAATTTAAAAAAAACCTAAATGATGTACAACATTTTTAACATTGGATGAAGAATGAAAATATGATTAAAAATACGATTGAATAAAAATAAATAAATAAAATAAATAAAAAAATAGAAAAGTTTGAAAATATATGAAAAAACATCGTTGAGAAAAAAGAAAAAAAAAAAGAAAAATTGAAAAATTTGAAAATAAATGGAAAAATGATCATTTAAACAAACAAAGTGAAAACCTTATGTAAGAAAATTTAAAATATGAAAAGACCACCTAAAAATGGAAGGGGGTGCTACCGGTAGCACCATTTTAAAAAAAAGGGTAAAAAGCTTGAACCCCCCCAAAACGAGAACTCTGTAGAGTTCTTATTAAGTTGGTAACTATGTTCATTATGTTGCCTTCAGAACTGTAAAAAAATTGTGGGTATTCTCCTGCATGTTTTTTTCATGCTCCCATGTAGCATCTTGAGGATCGTAACAGGTTTCTGAGCACTTTGAATTTATAGTCTAGGATGTGTATTGGTTCCACCAAGAAATCCCCTTCGTGCTCCACATGGATCACATTCCAATCAATTATGTGGTTCGGATCAGACACATATTTCTTTCACAATAACACATGAAATACATTATGCACTCTCATGGATGAAGTCAAAGATAACATGTATGCAACTGGCCCTATCTTTTCTAATATTTCAAAAGGACCACAATATCTTGCTGCCAACTTTGGGTAGCTTCCTAATATTAGAGAGATTTTATTTTCCTTTACTTTCAAAAACACATGTTCTTCCACTTTAAAATCTATGAAAACTCTATTCCTATTTGCATAAATTTTCTACCTATCCTGGGTAGCCTTCAAATTCTTCTTAATCCTTTCCATATAATCTTCCATTTCTTTTAGCAATTCTATCCCAACAACTGCTCTGTCTACGATATTATCCCAACTCATTGGGTGTTATATTTCCTTCCATGCAATGCCTCAAATGGATTCATTTTCAAGGAGGCCTAATACCCATTTTTGTAGGAAAAATCAACTAAATGGATATAATCTTCCCACTTCAATGGTTTATCCATCACATACATTCTAAGCATGTTCTCAATTATTTTGTTATTCCCTTATGTTTTCTCATCTGACTTTGGATGATACGTTGTAATAAGATTTAAATTTGTCCCAAAGCCTTTGAACAAACCCTTCCAAAAATTGGAAGTAAGCTTTAGATCCCTGTCTGAAGCTATTGCCTTAGGCACTCCATGTAGCCTAGAAACTTCTCTCATATAAATATATGCAATATTTGTTGCCTTGTGTGTAGTCTTTACTAGAATAAAGTGTGCTACTCTAGTCAATTTGTACACCACTACCATAATGGAATCATGTTCCTTTACTATTCTGGGAAACTTAGTAATAAAATCAATTGAGACAACTTCCCACTTCCATTCTGAAATGGGAAATGGATATATAAAACCTACTAGGTGTCTATGTTTTCTCTTTAATTCTTGTCATTCCATACATCTGGCTATGTAATTAGTCACTTCTTTCTTCATTCCTGGCCAAAAATATTGGCTTCTTATTTCTACAATTTTTTTATGATATCCTGGGTGCCCTGCATATGGCACATTGTGCATCTCCTTTAGCACTGCATTTTTTAGCTCACTGGAATTCAACACATACACCTTACCTTTGTACATGCGAATTTGATTTTCTTTCAGCTGATAATAATTACATTTTTATTGAAAATTACCTTCTCGTAATCTCTATTTTATTTTTAAATAATTCTTATCTGAATTTGTTGTTGCAATAACTTTGTCTTTCATATCTCTCCTATACATTCTTATGGATACAATATGAATTGCATGAGCTCTCCTATTGAGTGCATCGACCACTTGATTTTCCTTTCCCTTTAATGTCCTTAATTTCGAAGTCATATTCACTCGGAAATTTTGGCCATCTAATTTTCTTATCATTTAGTGTTGGTTGTCCAAACAAATGCTTCAGACCACAGTGGTCTGTCCTTAGCTCGAATTTATTACCCACAAGGTAATTCCTCCACATTTTCAACGCATGTACAATCACTGCTAACTCTAAGTCATTGGTAGCGCAATTCCTCTCATTCTCTTTTAATTTTTAGGACTCATAGCATACCACATGATCCTTTTGACTAAGGACTCCACCAAGCCCTTCCTTGCATGCATTGGTGCACACAAAAAAATCTTCATTTGGATATGCAATCCTGAAGATTGGAGAACTTGTTAATATTATTTTCAACTGTTGAAAACTCTCTTCACACTTGGAAGTCCATTTGAACTTCACACCCTTCTTTTACAAAGAAGTTATTGGACTTGCAATCTTTGAAAAACCTTTTATGAATCTTTGGTAATAACTGACAAGACCCATGAATGATCTAATCTATGTCATATTATTTGGCATTGGCCATCCTCTAATGGTCTCTATCTTCTTAGGATCCACTTTTATCCCTCTCGTTGATATTATATGCTCCAAGTATTGAATCTTCTTTTGATCAAATATGCATTTACTTAGCTTAGAATAAAATCTTTTCTCTCTCAAAACTTGTAACATCATTCTTAAATGTTTTCCATGTTCCTCTTCTGATTTGGAATAGATGAGTATATCATCTAATAACACAATCACAAACTTGTTCAGGTACTCCTTGAACACTCCATTCATTAAACACATAAAAATTGTTGGGGCATTCAATAGTCCGAATGGAACTACTATGAATTCATAATGTCCATATCTTGTTCTTAATGTTGTCTTGTTGGTTTCTTATTCCCTTATCCTTAATAGATGATAGCCTGATCTTAGGTTAATATTTGAAAAGATTCTTCAACCTTTCAACTGATCAAACAAATCATCAATTATGGGTAAAGGATACTTATTGTTTTTCGTGCCCTTATTAAGTTGCATGGAATCAATATATAACCTTAAGGTTCCATCATTCTTCTTCACAAACAGAACTAAGGCTCCCTAAGGTGACACACTTGGGTGTATATACCCCTTTTTTATCAACTCTTCAAGATGCATCTACAACTCCTTCAATTCTGGTGTACCCATTTTGTATGATTTCTTGGACATTGTGGCAACTCTTGGCACCAAATCGATAGATAAATCAATGTCTCTCTTTGGTGACAATCCTGAGATTTCCCTAAAAGCATATTCAAAATCCATCAAGACCAGATGGTCTTCAATGCTTGACACTTTATCTTTGGATTCCTCTTCCATATGGGTTGCAAACACCCATCATCCCTTCTTGAATCTCTTCTTCAACTACATAGTTGAAATCTCTCTAACAACTATAATTCTTGGAATGCCTTGAATCTTTCCTTATTGCCCTTCCTCATCAAGACATGTGATGTTCTTGTTGTAACAATCTAGGACAACATGATGATTTTTCAACCAATCCATTCCAATTATAAATTCATATGAACCTAATGGTATGGTGTTTGCATCTACCTTCGTGTTGAGTCCATTCATGTCTATCTAACAATATTTAACCAACTCATTGATCATTCTCTTATCCCCCGTAGCTAACTTAACTAACCAAGATTTATTATGCTTACTTATTTCCAAGTGAAATATTTCAAAACGATTAGCATTTATGTAACTATGGCTAGCTCTGAAATCAATAAAAATTTCTATGGGTTGGTTATCAATCTTACCTTCCACTTCGGTCATGGGGAATTGATATTCTCCCTTCTTGTTGTCCAAGGCTGCATAAATTTTTGGCATACTTCCTCCCATGTCTCCCACTATTTCAACCTCCTGAATGTTGTGGACAATCCTCATTCTTTCTCCTTTATGAGGGCATTCTTTAGATAAGTGATTTCCTCCACATCCCCAACATTGAACATGTTATTTCCTTGGACTTTTCACAAATGAATCTGCATTCTTTTGATCATTTTGGGATTCTTGGCCTTGCTGACTTGCTTGGGAGTTATTTCTAAAAAATGGTGGTTTAAAAAATTTATGCCTTTGATCATTTTTCTCTTTTATCTTGTCATTCCAAGTCTTTTGGAACACTGGATTTCCTTTGCTTTTCTCATAAAGGTGTCTTTCTCTCATTATGGTTTCCTCCAAGGTCTTGGGGTTGTTATATTGAATCTTGTCACTATAGAAGGAGGGAAACCCACTTAGAAACCTTTGGATTTTAACCTTCCATCCTTGATGAAGTCAACATACTTCAACAATTCAAAGAAATGCTTCTCATATTCCTCCATTGTCATGGTTCCCAACTTGAGTTCAAAGAAATATTTCATCTTTCTCTCATAGTAATGCTTGGAAAAACATTTCTCTTGGAAATATAATTTGAATTGCTTCCATGAGATTCTCTTCTCATCTAGGTTCTTGGCTTGATTTATTTGATCGCACCACATGGATTCCTTTACGTACAAGTGGTAGGTGAAATCCTAGCTTATACCTATAAATGTGTTGAACTTTCACAGAATAGATCTAGCTAGAAAATACCGCACACATTTGCAGAGATAAATTGATAAAGAAGAAGCAAGAGAGAAAGAATGGAATGATTCTCATTAACCATATTCCACACTTAAAGAGTGAATAATTTACAATAGATATAGGATACATGAGTAACTAATACGCCATAGTGGTGGTATAGAGTGATCTAGATAGACACCAACAATTACGGGAGTAAACTTCCACCTAGTCTAGTCTCTCAGGAAGTTACGGGAGTGAACTGCCACTTAGTCTGAGTTAACTAGTCAACGAGTCTTTAGTTAACTTACTAAAACAAACTGAAGTGAGGAGGAGATCAGAGAATCATGATTAATGTACTAGTCTGGTGATGATCCTAAGGACAATGCACATTCGCTGGTGATGGTCCCAATGTTGCATGGTGATAATCCAATGTAACATCTAGACTCCACTCAACAGATCAAACTCAAGTGAAAACTAAAGAGAATATTCTCTATAGAGAAATATTCTTCCTAGAATATAGGAGACTGAATAATAACTAATAAACATAGGAAAAACCTTAGGAAAAAGAAATCATAGGTGTGTGTGAAGTACTCCAACACCCCCCTGCAAATCACTAGGGTGAAAATAAAGAATGGGTCCCAACAATGAGGCCATGTTATGTACCAAAATAAAAAAGATACATTGAAATAAATGAGGAAAGAGAGAAAACCTCATGGGAAACACCCCCCCTCAAATTACAATGCATAAAAAAAAATGAGAAGGAGCAAAAACCAGTTGCTAAGAAACCCTATCCTTCACTTAAAGAAGACCTCGAAATGTGCAAGTTTGTTCTTGTTGAAGATTTTGTTGAATATGTAGATGTCGACATAGATCTAATGAAGTAGATGCACCATTGATATGTCCACACATATCCACTTTCTCTTCTTGTAATAAAGAAGATCCAAATAAAGTTTGGATGAAATTTTGAAAACTGTGCAGTTGTTTCAAAAAAAAATCATTGAAATTTTGTTGATTTTAAAATGATCATAACTTCACTTCCCGGATTCTATTTTGGATGATTGTTTTTTTTTTTAAATTGTGTATTTTCCTGAGAGCAATTCAAATATCCAATTTTTTTTTCGCAAATTTTGCTCAGAAAAGATCAAAATTGAGTCAGATGTGCGAGGCTCCCTTTTTGTCTCATGAGATGCATGGATGGTGCATGCATGTTGCTCCTGAGATCCATGCATGGCACAAGGAAAATTGTCTGCATGTGACCCTTGAGATGCATGAAATATATATTCCATATGAAATTAAGAAAACAAATCTGAAATGGAGTAGACATCACCTGCAATTAATGAAACACAAATTTGTGTAGACACTTGTGTAGAGGGCTCTTCAAACTGAGATGATTGATCTTCTAGTGGATTTTCTATTTTCTCTATCTTGTCAACCTTTTGCATGCAGTCTTCTTTATTCCCAAACATAACCTCCAATATGGTCCATAATTCATTTGGTGTTGAGTCTTGTGAGACATCATATACTTGGTGGAGAATTTATGGAGAAATAGACAAGAAGATACATCCCATGGCCATATCTTGTCTATTGAGAAAGTTTTTTTTCTCATCGACAAAATTAGGCTATACTTCCATTGCCATAGTTATTTGGTACAAGCCTTTGTATCTGAGCTGAAGAAGAATTTTTAGCTTCCATTCCAAATATTTATGAGTAAATAATTTACAATAGATATAGGATACATGAGTAACTAATGTGCCATAGTGGTGGTCTATAGTGATCTAGACACACACGAGAAGTTACGGGAGTAAACTTCCACCTAGTCTAGTTTCTCAGGAAGTTATAGGAGTGAACTGCCACCTAGTCTGAGTTAACTAGTCTATCAGTCTTCAGTTAACTCATTGAAACATAGTGAAGAGAGGAGGAGATCAGGGAATCATGAGTAATGAACTAGTCGAGTGATGATCCCAAGGAAAATGCACATTAGCTGGTGTTGATCCCAATGTTGCATAGTGATAATACCAATGTAGCATCTAGACTCCACTCAACTGATCAATCTGAAGTGAAGACTGAAGAGAATATTCTTCTTAGAATATAGGAGACTGAATAATGACTATTAAACATAGGAAACACCTTACGAAAAATAAATCCTAGGTGTGTGTGAAGTACTCCAACACTACCCAATATGGATAGTCATGCAACTGGAAATATTTATTCATTTTCAATAGTCAATTCTCTGCCTCTTCTCCTTTTATGTGCTCACCATTGGAAGTAGGTGGATTTATTTTCTTGAGTTCACCTTGCAAGATGTGTACCTTATGCCTTCTTCTTTGCCTCCAAACAAGAGACACACTTGGGATATTTCCTGGTGCTCAACTTGCATGATTTATTCTAGTGGAATGCCTCGGAGAATGATGGAGCCTGCTCATTCTTCTTGACTACGTAACATTTCCATGATCATCCCTTTTGTTGTGAGATCTAGATGCTGATACTTTTCTAGCACTAGCTTCTTGATTGGTGCCAAAATCTTTGTTAACTTGCTTATGCAACATGTTCAAGCTCTGAAATATCTCTTCCCAAGCCTTCATAATCCTTTCATTATAATCCCTATATATTTTCACTTCCCTATGCAGGCTTCTCATAGTGACAAGCTCTTTTCTATCTTTTCTTCCATTTGACTCTGTCTCAACATTCCCCATGTTGATATGCAAATCTCTAAACTCTTCCCCGTGTATTTAATACCCTTGAGCATATTCCATGACTTTAGTCCTCATATAAGAACTGAGTTTCTTCCTGTACCTCTAATTCTGCAAGATTTGCAACCAACAAAATTTCTTAGGTTAAAACAATTAACAAGATCCATGAAATTATGTACAATTTTGTTCACATACTGTAGCAGAATTCTTTCTTTCATGAGTTCACCCGAAAAGTTTCAACATTTAGATTATTTTTCCATCTATTCAGACTCACGAACTCGTGGACTTGCAGACTCGTGAAAGAATAATTCTTCCTTTCCTAATTCCATCCGAAAAGTATCAACACTTAGATTATTTTTCCATCTATTCAGACTTATAGACTCACAGACTCGCAGACTTGTGGACTCACGAAAGCATAATTCTTCCTTTCATAAGTTCGTCCAAAAATTTTCAACACTTAGATTATTTTTCCATCTATTTAGACTCACAGACTCACAATAAGTCGAACACTTAACCTTTTTTCTAACTTTTTGGACTCATAGAATCATAATAAGTCCCAACACTTAGTTGTTTTTACCCTTGTGGAATCGCGGAATCACAGACTCATAATAAGTCCTAACACTTAGTTGTTTTTACCTTTTTGAACTCACAGACTCATAATAAGTCCCAACACTTAACTGTTTTTACCTTTGTAGACTCGTGGACTCATAGAATCGTGGACTCACAGAATCATGGACTTATGGACTTGCATACTGACGGAAGAATAATTCTTCCTTTCATAGGTTTGTCTGAAAAGTCTCAACACTTAACCATTCTTCCACTTCTTCGCAGGCTCGTGGACTCACAGATTCACAATAAGTCCAACACTTAGCTGTTTTCCTAACTTTGCGGGCTTGCAGACTCATAATAAGTCCAACACTTAGCCATTTTTACCTTTGCAGATTCACGGACTCACAGACTCATAATAAGTCCAACACTTATCCATTTTCCTAACTTTGTGGGCTTGCAGACTTGCGGACTCACAGAATCATAATAAGTTCCAACACTTACCACAGTCTTATGGGATTGACAACTGGTTTACCACATGGCTCCACATTACCTGTCAATTGTAATATCATTCAACATGTACCTGCCACTGTGACATCACACGTATTTCTTCTACCACATCAGTTGACACATGGACTCCACTCTATGCCGACATCATCGTACAAAAAAATACCCAAAATTTTCCAATTTGCTTATTTTTGAAATTTCCAAAGGGGGTCAATTGTTTACATTTCCCTTGAAATTCCTCTCATTTTTTTTTACTGCGGTAATTTCAACAATTGAATTTCATACATCTTTTTTCCGGCATTCTGTCAAACAGTTTGCCTACATAGTATGTAATTTTTACTTATGTAACATACCATTTTAGTAACATACCTAGCCTCTAGTTAGGAAAAAATATATGTGGAATACACATAACATGAAACTTTTGATAATTAAAGGCATTATTTTTCTATTATTCATTTTCCCATAGCCTACAACTACAATTTATAATAGATTTAGCTATGGTAACAACCATAAAATTTATGCATCCGAAGCATGCTAATAATCAACATGAGATACAACTAAACCATTCATTACAACAACATATAAGTCATTCTCATTCACACAAAGTTCATGCACAACAATAACACATATAAATAAATCAATACAAGATAAAACACTCATCTTAAACAAGAGTCGTTCAACCAACTGCTTTGGACAGACATTCCACCCAACCATAGATTGAATATTCCAAATATCAATATCCAATCACCCCTTAACTGAGGCTAGCAGTCCAAAAAAGAGGGTGGTCTATCACACTCCACTCACAACTCATAAATATCTCAACCCAACTAATATCCTCCTACAACTATCCCTACTTTTCCACCAACTCTCTTCCTCTTGACCCGCCCAACCCAGGGAATGCACCATTCATTTATCAATGATAACCCAATGGATGTACCATCCATTTATCAGGGATAACCCAAGGAATGTTCCATTTGTTTATCAAGGTCTCCTTGACACATGTAGCTAGGAATATCTCAATTGGGAACTCAAGGGAAATTGTTGCTAGGAAAACTATCAACAAACCAACAAAAAAAATTGTTGTTTCAGTGCAACTCACACAGGAGATCACTCTTCCAACCTAACAACCGGGCTCTTCAGTTCTCCAACTCTAATTCCCTCCAATTACTCTCTAGAAGTTTCCCTCCTATGGTCGCACCCCCTCCAAACTCTCTTTCCATGCCCAAACTTGACTAACTTCCCAAACTTCTCGAACTGTTGTTACATCTATTTCAACCCATACAAAATTCCTTTATTTTTATTACCTTTATTGACTCACACTCTTTCCCAAGATGATTGTACTCAACCCCCATGTGCCCAATAACTTCGTGATGTGACCACTCACACCCACCCTCTTACATATATTCAATGATTGGCTTTGGAAAAACTCAATTAGAAATGAAAAGGTTCATATACAATAGCAGATTTAGGAAAACGGGTTAAATCCATAAACATGGGTAATTCTCCCCTTAGACCCCTCTTGGCCATTATCATAGACACTCCCCTTTCTTATGTATTAACTCAACCCCCATGTCTTGTCCATTTCCCCTTAGGAGCTGGAATCACATTTTATTATAAAAGCATTGAAATACAATTCACATAATACATAGTTGGGCGATAGCCACATATTATATCTACATAACTATTACTAAAACTGAGAATTATAAAGGGGGTGTTACATGAACTCCATTGCATAAAAAAATCACATCCTTTTTCCTTTTTCATAGATAATTCATCATCTACAAAGTTCAGTTACAAAATCTCTAAAACTGATTCCTTGAATCCCAAATAATTGATTCCTTAAATCCCACAACTGTTAGTGCTATTATCAAACTCAATGTGTGGGGTTCCAGGGTTTGATGATGAGAAATATAATTCAATAGAAAAAATACTAAATCCTTTGAATATTTAACTCTAGAACCTTGATGTTGAGAAGGAAAGAAATGAAAGCTCTGCTAACAAGAAGCTTTTGGGTAATTTTATTAAGCTTTCAATTTTTAAAAAGAAAACAATTCAGTGTGAAATTAATTTTAAACTTCAAAATTCCACTAGTGTATTGTGTGTGCATACTTACATTACAAAAGTTATATTGATATTAATAAAATGTTACAAAATTAAAAAAAATACCTAATATTATCAAAGTTCAATTCATAGCATGGACTAGCTGCATAGATCTTATCAAAATCCGCTTCATAGCAGGGACTAACTACTAGATACTATGCAACTTATTCTTGTTTTTATATTCTAAGTTGACCAACCAACTTGGTGCATATTATTTGGTCATGTTAAGTTCACCAAGAACCCAACTCCATATTTTTGACAATTGGATTACAGGGAAACATGACAACATTTCCAGTTATGATCACATTAGTGTTAGTTGTAAACCTCAATGTAGTAGTGACTGTACACTGCCCGCTGTATGAGTCCGTTAGGATTCTTGTAAGGTTCTCGATCTTCTTGATTTGTTGGATCTTATATATCTCAACTCTTTTCTCTTAATGAATATACTTTTCACATTTCATTCCCGATCTGTCTAATCTGTTTTCTTGCTTGCATTGTTTCTTATTTTGTCATGGTATCAGAGAACGGGATGTAAGACTCTCCACATTTCTTGGGGAGCATCCTGATCCGAGTGAAGATCTCAGGAAGTGAGCCTCTACACAGTTCCTGGAGAGTATCGCGATCCCAGGAGGAAGAGCACATATAATATTGTCTCGCAGATGAGAGCGCAAGAGGTAAGACTCTTCACAGAATCCTGGAGAGCAGTCTGTAGTCCGCTAAAGGAGCGTTGGAGTCAACAGTGCACTCAAAAGATCGTTGAAAACATCACAATGCGTGGAAGAAGACTTGGGGAAGGAGATTCAAAGGATGAAGCCTTTAAAGATTTCTGAAATCCTTCATCAGGAGGAAAATGAAGAAGTAGTAGAGGAGAAGCTACTATAGCCATAAGATTGGTCGCGGGAATATATCTGGGCCATTAAATCAAGCTTAGAAATAATGAGGAGTGCACAAAAGAGGTGGAAAGTTTTCATCTGTTAGATATGGATGAGAGCAAGAGTAGTCATCAGATCAAGAAAAAGTGCACAATGTTTAATTGTCAAAGTCCTTCGGACTTCGCGTATTCGGCGTATTTCGTGAAAATGTTGCAGAGGAGTCAAGAAAAAATCATGTCCGTCAATCCAAGTAGAGGATGCATGCCATCATATCCTACAATATGAAAGGTGAATCATCTCGGAGAATTCTGTTCGAGAAGGTCGCAAGACTCCCGAAGTCCCAAAATAAATTGGGGTTGTCCATCGTCAGGAGAGACAGGTGGCAAAAGACATGGAACTACGGACCAGAAACACTCCTGGAGTTTCCAGATGAGGTGGTCGCTAAATCGTCGAAGTAGCAGGGATCCAGATTCAATCTGAACCGTCCGTCAAAAAGGACATGTGTTAGTGGTTCCTACACTTTGGAGAAAAAGAATTTTGGGAGAAATCAAGTGTGGAGGTAGAAAAACTCCTGAAGTCACTGGAGCCGACGCAGATATGTCTGTCTAATCCTAAGAGGAAAGGTGTCACTAGATACTGCACTCTAGAGAGAAAGCACTTTGGATACTTTGGAGTGTGGATGAAGTGTCAGAGTCCCAAAGTTCATCGCAATCGTCTGTTGCAAAAGGACATGTGGCAGGAGATCCCTCACTTCAGAGGAAAGGTGGGTAGTGTGGATCAAGAACTCTCGAAGGCCCAATGCCTGAAGTTCATCTATACCTTCCATCAATGAGGACACGTGGTGTCAGATCTCTCACTTCATAGGCTTAACACTCTAGAGGCTTTTACGAAGTGAAGCATTGGAGTGAGAACTGGCAAGAGCCCGAAGTCGATCTGAACCATTGAATCTTAAAGACATGTGTCGATAGATCTGACATTCTATAAAGTTAACACTTCGGAGGTTTGTGGTGTTGTGCATCTCATAATTCCCGAAGCCCAGGATTCTGAAGTAAATCTCAGCCAGTCATCCAATCAAGGGGACACGTGGAGGCAGATCTCGCACTCCACGATTTCCCTAATCTAACACTTTGAAGGATTGTTAGTATGATGTATTAAAAAGTGTCGAAGCCCAAAATTCTGAAGTAATTGTGATTCGTTGATCTTCGATCAACAAGGATTTTTCTTTAGCCATTCGAATATTCGGAGGAACTGAGGCCTTCACATGTCGAAATGCCCGAAGCCCGAAGTCCCGGAGCACCTGGTTTTCCAACCCTCGGTCACATGAGAGGCTGATTTTTATTTTTTTTGGATCTCAAGTACACTCAAATAGCCCGATTCCACCATTAAATGGCTTTAGTCAATAAAGAACTCATCTCAGAGTTGTGACTCTGAAAGATCTTATGCTCGGATAATCAGATCTAGCAAGATTCATACCAAGTAACAAGAAATTTTATGTAGGTCTAATTGTTTAAAAGATGCTCAAGCCTGGATTTCGTTGTCTGTTTGCATCAACCGATATCAGTGTGACGAGATAGTTTATCCACAAGTGTGATCGAATTGGTAAATGAATAACCAATAAATGTTTTCATGGGTCAGCAAAGATGACTCAAGAAGTAAAGAAGAGATCTCAGATAGATATGGAAAGAAAACATCAAACAAATGGCAACATATTTTGCAAAGATAAATGAAGAGGTTCCAGTTGTACCTGAGGATCTCACACAAGAAGTAGATCAGACAAAAATTGGTTATATTTGGAGCAACATGAGCATGAATCTACCATTACCAGCACAGTATAATGGTAAGAATTTTGAAAGTTGGTCTGTTAGAATGAATTTTTTTTTGTGTCTTGTAGACTGCTATCATAATCTGCATGATCAGGAAAGGGATGCATTAACATTGCAACTCATCCAACAAGCCTTGGATGACAATATGTTGGACAAGGTTGTAGCAACAACATCTTTGAAAGACATTTGGAGTAATCTGGAAATATAGTCTAGTCCAGTGGAAGAGGGAGCAACAATTTGTTGAATGTTGCCACTCTAGAAGAAGCATTTGTGTCTAAAGCATAGCTTCTAGAAGAAAATAATGAAGGAGCATATGTGTGTGAAGCAGAGTTACTAGAGGAAGAGAAAAAATGTGCATTTGTGTGTGAAGCAGAGCATGAGAAAATTGCAGAAATTGATGGTGAAGCTATCAATACAACAACCGACATTGATGAACTAATTCCAATAGTGTTTGTTGATGAGAAAAAAGGATCAGCATCAATGATGTTTGATGAAAATTATGCGGAAATTGGCCTCTTTGAAACAAAGGTAAGAAATCTTGAAATTGAATTTGATGATGATAATTTGTCTTATGATGAGTGCCTTCAAATAATGGAAGAGAAGAATAAATTTGATGAATTAATGTTTGGAGGAGGAAGCCTACTTGGCATTCAGAACCAAGTGGATGATTTAGTGACTATAGAATCAATTCTTGAAATAAGGTTCGATGACAGAAGCATTCAATCAATTACACTTATGGATGCCAATGATGCAACTAAAGAAGACGACAATGTTGATGCAGATTTGAAATGGATTGAACAATCAATATATGATGATGATGATGGTAACTTCTCTCAGAAAGAACAGAAGAAGAGAACCAATATGATTCCTGTTATAATTTTTTATATTAGATTGACAAATTGTTTGAGTATGCAGGGAGAAGCCAAAAAAATAAGATGAAGACATGGATGAGGATTTCAATGAAGATCAGTTTGAAACCATTTTTATGCAATGGAGTATTGAATAAATCATATTTTATTTCGAGTTAATGTGGAAGCACTCCGTTCACTGTGTAGCCCAAACTATGAAGGGCATTGATGATAGTTTGCATTTGTGGCATCAATCCACTGTCAAAGACAAATTTGTTGCAGAAGAAGATGAAAGAAATAGGCATAAGCAACCTAATCAGATTTTGAATATGAAGTTACAACGACCAAGAAAAAAGGCAAAGCATGGAGCTTTTCAGTATCAATGCCAAAATGAAAAAAATGACCAGATTAGAACAATACAAAGTTTGGAACAAGAGAAAGAAGAAACCCAGCTCAAGTGAAAAAATGAAGTCTAGTTTTTTGTTATCTATTGTACACCTAGCTGAGACATAGACCAGCATGCATTTACATTTCTGAATTTCTTTTTGTTAAAAGCCATTGGGTAAATCCATTTTTTGATTTTCAAATGTAGCACTTAGGCTTTATCAGTGTTGATGTCTGTAAAGGTTGAGTAGCACTTAGGCTTCCAGGACGTATTTGACCGACATAATAAAATGTAAAACATCACAGTTGATTAAAATCCGGAAACATAAATTTGATTGGCGTTTTCTCGTTTCCAGAACGTATTTGACGGGCATGATAAAATGTATCAGAAAACATAAATTTCACTGGTGTTTTTTCGCCTCAGGACGTATTTGACCGGAACAATAAAAAACATAAAACATGACAGTTCATTAAAATATGAAAACATAAATTTGGCCGACGTTTTTTCGTTTCCAGGACGTATTTGACGGGCATAATAAAATAAAAAAACATATATTTGACCGGCGTTTTGTCTTTTTTTTTTCACTTCTAGGAGGGCATAATAAAATGTAAAACGCAAAACATGACAGTTGATGATTAAAATAAGAAAAGGTAAATTTGACTGGGATGTGCACATACAGACGGTCATATATATATACACTGATTGTAAAAACAAATTTTCAATTTTCTAATTAATATAGAATTGCTTTATTTTATTCATATTTATTTAATCTATTTTCACCGGATTTTTTTGGTTGCGAAATATGATTATTTATTTTTAAGTGGGAAATATGAATTTGAAAATTCTTTATGGTAGATTGTAGTGACAGTTTTTAGATTTTGAGAACAATCTTTTTATTCAATCCAGCTCATTTTAGATGAAAATTCAAGTGGGTGTTGACCTAAATTATAATTTACAATTGTTTATAGTATAATTTTTATTTTTTATAATTTATAATTGTTTATTGTTTTTAGTATAATTTTTATTTTGTTGACAATGCTCATATTTATAGGTATAACTTTAGCTTCTTGTAATATGGACGTTGTTTTTATTAGGCATAATTCTAGCTTGTTGTAATACAGTCTGAGTAGACATAATGGTTAAGAACATGTGTTTTCTCTTAAAAGGTCATAGGTTCAAATCCAGAAGAAGGTAGGGTATGTATATTTTCACTGAGGGTAAATTTAAACTTAATCATCACGTAACTACTGCTTTGTGACTGACATCTGCTACTAAAAGATCCTAAGTTTAAAATTTAAAAAAAAATGCTAGAGTTATTTCACTATCAAAATTTATCAAGTTTTTTTAGTAATTAGTTTGCATGTTTAGTAACTTACCTACCCTTCAACTAGGAAACAATACTTGCAGAATACACATAATAAGAAACGTATTCTAATTAAAGCCATTATTTTGTTGTTACTGTAATATCTCCATTACAGTAGCATATAAGTCATTCTTATTCATAGAAAGTTCATGCATAGTAATGACACATGTAAATAATTCAGTACAAGATAAAACACTTACTTAGAGTTCATACATAGTAATAATACATGTAAATAATTTAGTACAAGATAAAACACTTACCTTAAACAAGAGTCGTGGAACTAGTTGTTTGGGACAAACGTTCCACCCAACTGTACACTGATTGTTCCAAACCTCAACAGCCAATCACCCCTGAGCTGAGGTTAGCAATCCACAAAAGAGGGTGGTCTCTCAAAGTCTAATCACAACTCATAAATCTCTCATCCCAACTGATATTCTCCTACATCCCGACTTTTCCACCAACTCTCTTCCTCTTGACTTGCCCAACCCAAGGAATGCACCATTCATTTATCAGGGATAACCCAAGGGACGTACCATCCGTTTACCAGGGATAACTCAATGAATCAACCATCTTTTTATCAAGGTTAACCCAAGGTATGTACCATCCGTTTATTAGGGATAACCGAAGGAATGTTCCATTCATTTATTAGGGTCTCTCTCAAACGGGTAGCTAGGAATCTCTTAGCCGGTAACTCAAGGGATAATGCTGCTAGGAAAACTATCATCAAACCAACATCAACAATTGTTGTTTCAGTGAAACTAATGCAGGAGTTCACTCTTCGTCTTGACAACCGGGCTCTTCAATTCTCCATATCCAATTCGCTCCAATTACACTCCAGAATTTTACCTCCTATGGCCGTACTCGCTCCAAAATCTCTTTCCATCCCCAAACTTGACTAACTAATCAAACTACTCGAACTATTGTTACTTTTGTCTCAAACCATATGAAATTATTATCTTTTTCTTCCATTTCTTCACTCACACTCTTCCCCAAGATGATTGTACTCAACCCCTATGTGATTAATTAATTCAGGATGTGACCACTCACACCCACCCACTTACATGTATTAAATGATTGACTTTGGAAACACTCAATCAGAAATGGAAAGGTTCATATACAATAACAGATTTAGGAAAACGGGTTAAATGCATAAACATGGGTCATTCCCCCTCGGACCCCTCTTGGCCATTATCCTAGACTCCCCCCTCTCTTGTTGATTAATTCATCCCACATCCCTTGTCCATGTCCCCTTAACAACTAACATCACATTTTTTTATTAAAGCATTGAAATACAATTCACATATTACATTGCTTGGTTGTAACCACATATTATATCTACATAAGACTAAATCACACTAGGGATTATACTGGTGATGTTACATTCCCCCTCCCCTACAATTATGCTCCATCCTCGGTGCACTCTATGTCGATATACATATATGAAAATTTATATCACAATTCTTAGAAATGATTTTTTTTCAATTTAGAAACTCCGACAATAACTCCAACCAAAATCTCATGTTCCTCTCAACTTGCCGACCCAAGGAATGCACCATTTGTTTATTAGGGATTCCCAAGGGATGTACCATCTATTTATCATGGCTAATCCAAGGAATGAGCCATTATTTTATTAAATTCCCCCACATAGTTGGTCAGGACTCTGAGTGTGGTTCCAGAACTCTAGTTTCTCAAAATGGAGTCTTGCATTATGTTCCCTTTAGAATTGTCAAAAATTTGTGGGTATACTGCCTGCATATTTTCTTCATTCTCCCATGTATCATCTTCAGGACTGTAACAAGTCCATTGAACCATTACTATCCCTATGGCTTTGAGCCTGAAGACTTTTCCTTTCTAGTCCAGGATGCGTACTGGTTCCACTCAGAAATCGCCTTCCTGCTCCATGTGGATCACATTCCAATGAATTATGTGGTTAGGATCAGACACGTATTTCTTTAACAGTAACACATGAAATAAATTATGAACTCTCATGGATGCAAACAAAACTAACATGTATGCAATTGGCCCTATCTTTTATAATATTTCAAAAGGCCCACAATATCTTGTTGGCAACTTTGGCCAACTACCTAATCTTAGTGAACTTATCTTTGCCTTCACTTTCAAAAGCACATGTTGTCCCACTTTAAAATATCTAAAAACTTTGTTCCTATCTGCATAATTTTTCTTCCTATCCTGGACAACTTTCAAATTCTTCTTAATCCTTTCCCTCTAATCTTCGATTTCTTTTAGAAATTTCGGCCCAACAACTGCTCTGTCTACGTGATTATCCCAACTCATTCGGGTGTTACATTTTCTACCATACAATGCCTCAAATGGGCTCATTGTTAGGGACCTAACCCCTCATGTAGGTAGAATAATATATTTCCATGTAATGTCAATATTAATAAGGCCTAGTAATAAGCAAGAATAAGTCCAATGTGAGAAGACCTAATAGAAGCTTCCTCTTCTAGAAGGATCTTCGTCTAGATGGTTCTTTTAATAGACATATTTAGTATAAATAGGAGTCGAGGGTATGAGGACTTTTGTCTTGGATATTATTGTAATAGATATCTGCTCTGCTGAAGGTTGCCCCCTCGAAGAGGCAAGTGAACATTGCTCTCGATAATCAAAGTTTTATTTCTAGTGTTATTTTTCTATCATTTTGATATTATTGTGGTGTTGTTCTGGTTATATTGTTGTTCATTTGTCATTTCTAGCTATTTATTTCTGTTTTGCAAACTTTTTATATCTAGAATATTACAAGTGGTATTAGAGCACCTTCCTTGGAAACAAATTGTGGGTTAAATTTTTTTAGGGTAGACACGTATTCTAACGTCTTTAAGCTACAAATATTTTTCGTTACGTGCATAAACCCATGGTCGGGGATTCATGCACATAGGAGATACAGGTGGTACTTAAGCACACATCTGTTGGACACCCTTGTAACCCCTATTTTTACCTATTCGAGTGGTAGCGCATCAGACAACACTTGTATATGGATCAATCTAGATCTCTTGAAGCCCTCCGTAGATAAACCTATTGACTGCCTGACTGCTATAGTGCCACTGAGAACAACACTCAAGAAGATACTCTCTAGTACCTGGGTAGTCGGGTAGTACGACTAAGGGTACAGTCTAGCCTCTTTAGTTGGTGCCATGAGATATTGGGTTGACTAGTACTACTGTTGGACCTCGCACGTATATCAGAGAGATATATCATAGGGAAAACCCTTATCTTTATAACCCTTGAATACCTAACCCTTGGGATGGAAAGGAAAACATAACAGACGAGATATTGCGGTGCAACTGTCTCTTGCATTAAAGTTGTGAAATTACTACACATTTCTTCTTGTTAAGCATTTGGACATTTCATCACTACAGTATTTTTCAAATCGAAGTATGACTCCGCAGGAGTAAGAAAACAAAAAACAAAATGAGTCTATATCCTGTTGGAACCATTATTTGATACCTATTCCGTTGGATTTCTCTCTTTTCCCTGATCGTAGTCATACCTATCATTTTCAACAATTTTTTTTTGTGGACCCAACCCCCTTCCAACACCCTTATTTGGGCATTGCCCATTGGATTCAACTTGTTGCCCTAATCATTGTGATACACTTCACCCATAACCCATTTTTTGTGTGGTCCCACCCACCCCTTTTCGTTTTCCCTTGTCATCATGGCCCATACCCATAGCCAAGACTTGAAAGCTCGCTTCAATACCTTGCACTCTAATTTCACAGAAACCGAACAAGAAGTGAGACATTTCAGTGCCAATATTCTCTCCATCAATCAAAAAATGCATTCCTCCATCACAGCTTCAGTCGTTGCCTCAATCAAGGAATTAGGACAACAGCTCAAAAAAGACATTACTACCCATCTTGAATCTGTCGCTACGACGATCTGCGTCAAGATGCATATCCCTGCAGATCTTTCCTTATCGGACTCACCTTTGCATACCGAAGGTGAAACTTCCTCTCATTCCCATAATTTTCAGCCCCATCACTTTTAGTGTGACCTATGCCTTTCGCGTGTGGATGTGATCAAATTTGATGGATAACATCCCACTGGCTGGGTAACTCAAATGGAACATTGTTTCTCTTTGTATGACATTACATATGAGTTGACCAAACTCGAGTATGGTGTTCTCCATCTATATCAAGAACGTTGGCAATGGTGGAAATACAGAAAAAAAATTCCCACCAAGGGTATGTGGCTTGGAAACAATTTGTGGCAGAGCTTTATGAACTCTTTGACACTGACACCAACCATTTAGGTCATTTGAAAATTTTGAAATAGTCTGGCACATTGGAAGACTTTATAGCTACTTTTGAGCGACTGAATTTCCATATAGAGGGCATGTCTAATGCTTTTTTTCGAGAATGTTTTATCAGTGGCCTCAAGGATGATATTTGTGCTCGTTTCCCCATGGCTCATCCTCAGAGTTGGGTGGACACTACTAAAAGGGCTAAGGAATCACAACAGGTTGTCTCTTCTCAAAACCACAAACCCTCCTTTATTCCTCGCACTAAACTAGTAACTCCCACTCCTACTTCTACTCCACTAAAGAGACATAAATCGACTAGGGCCGAAATGGTTGAATGCCAACTCAAAGGCCTTTGTTATAATTATGATGAAAAATATTTTCCAGGACACAAGTGTAAGGAACAAAATATTTTTATGGCCATCTTGGAGGATGTTTCAAAAAAGGATGTTGAGGCTCCCCTTTTGTTTGTGTCAAGTGAACCCACTGATATAACCCCCCCCTTAGACCCTCCTAAAGTAGAACCGGTTGTTTCCCTAAATTCTCTCACTGGCTTCTCTGCTCCACAAACCCTCAAGCTAATTGGTTACATCAAGCATAGGAAGCTCATCATTCTTGTTGATAGTGGAAGCACCCATAATTTTATTCATTGCCACATTTCCCAAGAAACTAATTGTTATATCCATGCAGTCAATAATTTCCAAATCATGATTGCTAATACTATGTCCATGAAATGTGGAGGGCGTTGTGAAAATGTGTGTCTCCAAATTGGTGACTTCCATCTGAAATCTCATATGTTTTCTATCGACATGGGCGGTTGTGACATTGTCTTGGGTGCAGAATGGCTAAGGACTTTGGGTCTCATTCTCATGGATTTTAAGGAATTAACCATGCAATTTGACCAAGAGGGCCAACAATATAAGTTCCAAAGCATCATCTCCAATTCCCCGGAGATCATTAGTTCCCATCACATGGAAAATCTTCTCAAAAAAGGTCATTATGACATTATTGCCCAACTCCATGCCATACAAGCCACTGAGACACCCGCTATTCCATAGGACCTCCAATCCATACTCTCTAAACATCAAGTGGTTTTTTCCACTCCCTAGGGACTCCCTCCTTCCCATGGTGTTCATGATCATTCCATTCGCCTTGTCTAAGGAAGCCTTTCTCCCAATATCTGTCCCTATTGTCACCCCTTTTCCCAAAAAAATGAAACTGAGAAAATGTTTCAAGAACTACTCAACGCAGGTGTTATCCACCCTAGTACAAGCCCCTACTCTTCTCCTGTGGTCATGGTCCTTAAGAAATAAGGTTCTTGACGCATGTGTCTTGACTTTCGCGCCCTCAACAAACTCACCATTAAAGACAAATTTTCCATTCCTGTCATTGATGACCTCTTGGATGAATTAAGTGGTGCCTAGTTCTTTACTAAACTTGATCTTCATTCAGGCTACCACTAGATCCGTATGAAAAAGGAAGACATTCCTAATATTGCCTTTAGAACTCATGAGGGCCACTATGAGTTTTTGTTCATGCCCTTTGGCTTGTGTAATGCTCCCTCCACATTCCAAAGCCTCATGAATCATGTCTTTTGTCATTTTCTTCGTCATTTTGTGTTAGTTTTCTTTGATGATATCCTTGTCTACAGAAAAACTTGGAAAAAACATTTTTCTCATGTGGATCGAGTTCTACATGTACTCTCATAGTACCAACTTTTCGTCAAACAATCTAAATGTGATTTTGGCACCTCGAAAGTAGAGTACTTGGGTCATGTTGTTGGCAAGGATGGCATCAGGGTGGATCTTAAAAATAGTGAAGCTATGCAAGATTGACCTTACCCAAAGAATCTCAAAAGATTGAGGGTATTTCTGGGTTTAACAGGTTATTATCGCAAGTTTTTTAAGAATTATGGAAACATTGTGACACCTCTCACTCCACTACGTAAAAATAAATCTTTCACTTGGACTCCTGTAGTTTCTCAAGCTTTTCAAACCTTGAAGATGGCCATGTGCACCACTCCATTCCCAACCCTTCCTCATTTCACAAGGACCTTTGTCCTAGAATTTGATGCTTCTGGGAAATGAGTTAGTGTTCTCCTTATGCAAGAGGGTTGGCCTTTGGCCTTTACCAATAAACAACTGTCCGAGAGAAATTTGGGAAAATCAATATATGAAAATGAAATGTTGGCTATTCTGCATGTCGTGGATCTTTGGAAACCTTATCTATTGAGGAAACTCTTCCAAATTAAGACAGATCATCAAAGCCTCAAGTATTTTCTAGAACAATGCCTTTCCTCCACCGAGAAACAAAAATGGGTGACTAAGATCTTTGGATATGGTTATGAGATCATTTACAAGGAAGGAAAAGACAATGTGGTTGTTGATGCACTTTCTAGAAAATATGAAGATTAAGGGTCTCTTTTTTCTCTCTCTTTCATTGTACCAGATTGGCTCCAAGATGTTCACCAGAAATGGCTACACGATCCCAAAAGTTCGCATCTAATACAACAATTGCAGTCCAATTCTCCATTTTCCCTAGGGTACTCTTGGTTCAATGATGAGCTTCAATACAAAGGCCATTTGTATTTAAGTAAACACTTAAAAATTAAATCCACAATACTTTATGAGCTTCATGCTACACCCACAGATGGGAACTCCAGGTTTACCAAAACCTATGACCAGGTAAAATGTTATTTTTGATGGGAGGGTATGAAACAAGACATTCACAATTTTTTGGTTGAATGTGATGTGTGTCAACGCAACAAGGGTGAAAATATCAAATCTCCTGGTACACTACAACCGCTTTTGATTCCACCTGTTATTTGGTGGGATATCTCTATGGATTTTATTGTAGGCTTATGTAAATCGGGCAATAAATCAGTCATCATGGTGGTAGTTGACCATCTTTCCAAGTATGCTCATTTACGTGCTCTTCAACACCCATTTTGAAAATCTATTGTGGCTCAACTTTTCATGGATCAGGTCTTCAAGCTTCATGACATGCCATATTCTATTGTTTCTAATCACGACCCAACTTCCACCAGCAATTTTTAGCAAGAATTGTTCAAGCTACAAGGCACCCAATTGCATCTCAACACAACTTATCATCCCCAGATTGATGGTCAAACTGAAGTTGTGAACAAATGTTTGGAAACATATTTGAGGTGTTTTGCATCAAAGAGGCAGAATCAATGGGCTCAATGGTTACCACTGGCTGAATGGTGATACATCACTTCATACCATACAAATATGTGCATGACTCCTTTTGTAGCGGTATATGGAAAAAATCCACCTTCAGTCCTCTCATATTTTCTAGGTCTCTCGAAGGTCCATGCAGTTGACCAAACACTTACAATTCGAGAGGCTATTCTCCATACCCTCAAAGAGAATTTGGTCATGGCCCAAAATCACATGAAACAACAAGAAGATCAAGGTCACTCTTAAAGTCAATTTGCAGAAAGGGACCAGGTGATTTTTCCACTACAACCTAACAAGAAAACTTCCCCCAAGGTTGACCATTGTCAAAAATCGGCGCCTAAATTTTATGGTCCTTATACCATTCTCAAGTGTGTGGGATAGGTGGCCTATCAGTTATCTTTGCCTACTCATTCTAAGCTCCATCCTGTTTTTCATGTTTCTTTATTAAAGAAGGTGATTGGAACTAAGTGCCAAACTCAAACCAATCTTCCTGAGTTGGACAAAGAAGACTCCATTTGGCTACAACCACAAGAAGTTTTGGATCAACATGACCGTCGGGTGCGTCAACAAACCATCAAGGAAGTGTTAGTCCAGTGGAAAGATACAACTCCAGTAGATTCCACTTGGGAACCATCTCCCATTCTCCAACAATTTCCCCATCTCAAGCCTTGAGGACAAGGCTATTTTTAAGAGGGGGGCATGTTAGGGACCTAACCCCTCATGTAGGTACTATAATATATTTCCATGTAATATAGGTTAATATTAATAAGTCCTAGAACAGAATAATAAGTCCAATGTAAGAAGAACTAATAGAAGCTTCTTCTTATAGAAGGATCTTCCTCTAGATGGTTCTTTTCATAGACATATTTAGTATAAATAGGAGTTGAGGGTATGAAAATTTTTGTCTTGGATATTATCGTAATAGAGCTCTACTCTGCTTAAGGTTTCCCCCTCGAAGAGGGAAGTGAAAATTGCTCTCAGTAATCAAAGTGTTATTTCTGGTGTTATTTTTCTATTTTGGTATTATCGTGGTGTTGGTCTGGTTATATTGTTGTTCATCTATCTTTTCTAGCTATTTATTTTCGTTCTGCATACTTTTTATATCTGGAATATTACACTCATTTTCAAGGAGGCCTTATAATCATTGTTGTAGGCAAATTCAACTAAATGGATATAATCTTCCCACTTTGGTGGTTGATCCATCACATACATTCTAAGCATTTCCTCAATTATTTTGTTAGTCATTTCTATTTTCACATAAGACTCTAGATGATACGTTGTACTAAGATTTAAATTTATCCCAAATCCTTTGAACAAACCATTTCAAAAATTAGAAGTAAAATTTAGATCCATGTCTGAAACTATTTCCTTAGGCACTCCATGTATCCTAACAACTTCTCTCATATAAATATATGAACTATTTTTTTTCCTTCTGTATAGTCTTTATTGGAACAAAATGTGCTACTTTAGTCAATTTGTACACCACCACCATGATGGAATCATGTTGCTATACTGTTCTCAGAAACTTAGTAGTAAAATCAAATGAGACAACTTCCCACTTCCATTCCGGAACAGGCAATGGTTGTAGCAAACGTGTTGGGTGTCTATGTTTTATCTTTACCTTTTGCCATTCCAGACATATGGCTATGTAAATATCCATTTCTTTCTTCATTCTTGGCAAAAAATATTGACTTGTTATTGCTACAATTATTTTTTGATATCCTAGGTGCCCTACATAGGACACATTGTGCATCTCCTTTAGCACTACATTTTTCAGCTCATTGGAATTCAATACATACACCTTACCTTTGTACATGAGAATTCCATCTTCTTTCAGCTCATAATAATTAAACTTCTGTTGAAAATTACATTGGTGTAATGTCTCTTTTATTTTTAAATAATTCTAATCTTAATTTGTTGTTGCAATAAATGTATCTTTCATATATTTCCTATACATAATAATAGTTGCAATATACACTTCATCAACTCTCCTGCTGAGTGCATCGACCACTTGATTTTCCTTGCCCTTTATGTGCTTAATTTTGAAGTCATATTCACTCAGAAATTATGGCCATCTAGTTTTCCTAGAATTTAGTGCTGGTTGTCCAAACAAATGATTTAGACCACAGTGGTCTATCCTTAGCTCTAATTTCTTACACATAAGGTAATGCCTCCACATTTTCAATTCATGTACTATCGCTGCTAACTCTAAGTCATGGGTAGCATAATTCCTCTCATGCTCTTTTAATTTTTAGGACTCATAGCATACCACATGATCCTTTTGACCAATGACCCCACCAAGCCCTTCATTGCATGCATCGATGCACAAAACAAAATCTTTGTTTTGATCTATAACCTTCAAGATTGGAGCACTTGTCAATATTATTTTCAACTGTTGAAAACTCTCTTCACACTTGGAATTCCATTCGAACTTCACACCCTTCTTTTGCAAATAAGTGAGTGGACTTACAACCTTTGGACTTGCAACCTTTGAAAAACATTTTATGAATCTTTGGTAATAACCGGCAAGAACCATTAATGATCTGACCTCTGTCACATTCTTCAGAACTGACGATACTCTAATGGCCTCTATATTTTTAGAATCCACTTTTATCCTTGATGTTGATATTATATGCCCCAAGTAGTGAATCTTCTTTCGATAAAATATTCACTTGCTTAGCTTAGCATATAATATGTGCTCTCTCAAAACCTGTAACACCATTCTTAAAAGTTTCTCATGTTCCTCTTTTGATTTGGAATATACGAGTATATCATTTGAGAATACAATCACAAACTTGTCCAGGTAGTCCTTGAACAATCCATTCATTAGACACATAAAAAGTGTTGGGGCATTTGATACTCCAAATGGGACTATTGTGAATTCATAATGCCCATATATTGTTCTGAATGTTGTCTTGTTGATGTCTTCTTCCCTTATCCTTACTTCATGATAACCTAATCTCATGTCAATCTTTGAAAATATTCTTGCACCTTTCAACTAATAAAAAAAATCATCAATTATGGGTAAAGGATACTTATTATTCATCGTGACCTTATTAAGTTGCATGAAATCAATACACAACTTTAAGGTTCCATACTTATTCTTTACAAATAGAACTAGGGCTCCCCAAGGTGACACACTTGGGTGTATATACCCCTTTTTTAACAACTCTTCAAGCTGCATATACAACTCCTTCAATTCTGGTGTACTCATTATGTATGGTGTCTTGGACACCGGGGTATCTCCTGGCATCAAATCGATAGAGAAATCAATGTCTCTCTTTGATGGCAATCCCGAGATTTCCCTAAAAACATCTTAAAAATCCCTCAAGATTGGATGGTATTCAATGCTTGCTAATTTATCTTTGGTTGCCTTCTTCATATTGGTTGCAAACCCCTGACATCCATTCCTGAATCTCTTCTTCAACTGCATAGCTGAAATCTTTCTAACAACTACAACTCTTGGAATGCCTTTAATCTTGCCTTTCTTCTCTTCCTCATTGAGACATGTGATTGTCTTGTTGTAACAATCTAGGAAAACATGATTCTTTCCAACTAATTTATGCCAATTAGACAATCATATGATCCCAATGGTATGATGTTTACATCGACTTTTGTGTTGAGTCCATTCATGTCTATTTGACAATCGTTAACCAACTGATTGATATTTCTCTTAGACCCTGTGGCTAATTGAACTAACCAAGATTTCTTATGCTTCATTCTTTGCAAGTGAAATCTTTCAACATTGTTAGCATTTATGTAATCATAGCTAGCTCCGAAAACAATTAAAATTGCTATGGGCTTGTTATCAATCTTACCTTTCACTTTGATAATGGGGGATTGATATTATTCTTGCTTGTTGTCTAAGGCTACATAAATCCTTGGCATACTTCCTCCCATGTCTCCCACTATTTCAACCTCCTGAATATTGTGGACAATCCTAATTCTTTCTCCTTTATGAGGGAATTCCTTAGATAAGTGATTTCCCCCACATCCCTAACATTGAATAGGTTGTTTCCTTGGTCTTTTCCCAAATGAATCTGCATTTTTTTGATGATTTTAGGATACCTGACCTTGCTTAATTTCTTAGGAGTTATTTTTTAAAAAGGGTGGCTTAAAACCTTTCTTCCTTTGATACTTTTTCTCTTTCATCCCTTTTCTATTTCATCCTGTCATTGCAAGTCTTTTGAAACACTTGCCTTCCTTTGCTTTTCCCATAAAGGTGCCTTTCTCTCCTTATGGTTTCTTCCAAGGTCTTGGGTTTGTCATATTGAATCTTGTCACTATAGAAGGAGAGTAACCCACTTAGAAACCTCTGGATTTTAACCTTCTCATCCTTGATGAAGTCAACATACTTCAAAAATTCAAAGAATTGCTTCTCATATTCCTACATTGTCATGGTTCCCAACTTGAGTTCAAATAAATCTTTCATCTTTTTCTCATAGTAATGCTTGGAAAAGTATTTCTCTTGGAAATATCATTTGAATTACCTCCATGAGATTCTCTTCTCATGGATTTTCTTGTCTTGCTTAAGTTGATCCTACCACATGGATGCATTTCCTTGCAAGTGGTAGGTGGAAATCCTAACTTCTACATGGGATGGGTAGTCATGCAGCTGGGAATATTTCTTCATTTCCAACAACCAAGCCTCTGCCTCTTCTCATTTTATGTGCTCACCATTGAAAGTAGATAGTTTTATTTTCATGAGTTCACCTTACAAGATATCTGCCTCAAGCTTTCTTCTTTGCCTTCGAATATGAGACACACTTGGGCTGCTTCCTGGTCCTAAACTTACATGAGTTATTCTAATGGACTACCTTGGAGAATGAAAGATCCTTCTCATGCTTCTTGACATCCTATCATTTCCATGATCATCCCTTTTGCTGTGAGATCTAGATGGTAATACTTGTCTAGCATTACCTGCTTGCTTGGTTCTAGAATCTTTGTTAACTTTCTTATGCAACATGTTCAAGATCTGATGTATCTCTTCCTGAGCCTTCATAATCCTTTCATTATCATCCATGTAGCTTTGCACTTCCCTATGCATACTTCTCATAGTGACAGACTCTTTCCTATATATTCTTCCATTTGACTCTGTCTCAACATTCCCCATGCTAATATGCAGACCTATGAACTCTTCCCCATGGTGTAAGAACCTTCAACATCTTCTATGACTTTAGTCCTCATATAAGAACTAAGTTTCTTTTTGTACCTCTAATTCTGCAAGATTTGCAACCAACAACATTTTTAGGCTAAAACAATTAACAAGATCCATGAAATTATGTAGAATTGTGTTCCCATACTGTATCATAATTCTTTCTTTCACGAGTCTTCCCGAAAACTTTCAACACTTAGATTATTTTTCCATTTATTCAGACTCACAGACTCACAAACTTGCGGATTCACGAAAGCATAATTATTCATCTCATAAGTCAGTCTGAAAAGTCTCAACACTTAGATTATTTTTCCATCTATTCGAACTTACGGACTAACGGACTCGCAGAATTGCGGACTCAGGAAAGAATAATTCTTCCTTTCATAAGTCCATCCAAAAAGTCTCAAATCTTAGATTATTTTTCCATCTATTCGGACTCAGAGACTCACAATAAGTCCAACACTTATTCGTTTTTCTAACTTCATGGACTCACATACTCATAATAAGCCCCAACACTTAGCCATTTTTTACCCTTGTTGACTCGTGGGCTCACACACTCGTAGAGTCATAATAAGTCCAAACACTTAGTTGTTTTTCCCCTTATAGACTCGCAAACTCACAGACTCATAATAAGTCCCAAAAATTAGTTGTTTTTACCTTTGCAGACTCATAGACCCACAGAGTCACGAACTCATAATAAGTCCCAACACTTAATCATTTTTACCTTTGCAGAATTGTAGACTCACGGACTCATAGAATTTCATACTCACAAAATAATAATTATTCCTTTCATAAGTTCATTTTAAAAGTCTCAACACTTAACCATTCATCCACTTCTTTTCCAACTCGCAAACTCACGAACTCACAATAAGTCCAAACCTTAATCATTTTCCTAACTTTGTGGGCTCACAGACTCGTAGGCTCACAATAAGTCCAAAACTTAGCCATTTTTATCTTTATAGACTCATGGACTCACAGACTCATAATAATTCCAACACTTAGCCATTTTCCTAACTTTGCGGGCTCGCAGACTCATAGAATTATAACAAGTCCCAACAGTTACCGCAGTCTCGTGGGACTAACAATTTGTTTGCCACATGGCTCCACATCACTTGCCAACTGTAATACTGTAATATACCAGATATAAAATGTATGCATAACCAAAATAAAATGCTAGAAATGGCAGAATAACAGAAATATAACCAGAACATTCACCACAATAGCACTGAAATGATAAGAGAATAATAACAGAAATAACACTTTGAATCTGAAAGCAATGTGCATGGGCCTCTTTGAGGGGACAACCTCCAGTTGAGAAGAGCTCTACTACAATAATATCCAACCTAGGCTTATCATACCCTCGAATCCTATTTATACTAAAAAGAAGCATCTAGAGGAAGATCCTTCTAGAAGCGGAAGCTTCTATTAGGTCTTCTTACATCCGCCTTATTCTATTTTATTGAAAGGACTTATTAATATTGACCTTTATTACATCCGAATATATTGTTCTACATATGTGTGGGTTAGTACCCTAACATGTCTACCCCCTTAAAAACAACCTTGTCCTCAAGGCTTGAGATGACGAAATTGTTGTAGAATGGTAGTTGGTTCTCAAGTGGCATCTATTGGAGTTGTATCTTTTCACTAGACTAGCACTTACTTGATGGTTCTGTTAGCACTCTGTAATTTTCCCAAGGCTGTAAGACAGTCACAGAGGCAACATCAAAACCACTTCGAGTCTTGGATCTAGCCCTCCAAGACTCAGAGAGGGATATCTCTGTATGATATAGCTATGTTTTAATAGGTATTAGGCTAGTTAATGGGTTCAGAATTTGGATTTTTTAAATTGGTAAGAGCAGAGAAAAGGAACCATGAGCAATGGAGTCACAAATTGAGATTTAATCACAAACAAATCCTACAGACAGCTTTATAGGGCAAGGTAGGAAAATTAATGGATCTGGTAAAATTAAATTAGATGAAAGAGGAGGAAAAAGAAATGATCAATTAAGCAACAGAGCAATGAAGAATTCTGCCATTGAATATCAGAAGAAAACATTAATATTATCCACAGCCAGAAACAGAGTGTATCTTACAACAAATTCTTCTCATAAACTTCTGTCGAATAATAAGGAAAGAAAACATATGGAGACAAAGAAAACAATTTACTGGAGGAGCACTTCACCAATATACTTGACACAAGAATCTTGTAACTACTACGACTGTATTATCTGAATTGATGAAAAAAAACTACAGTTGGCTCTGTGAGCTGCTTTATAAAAACTTCATCATGGTTCCCTGACTGATCCATCCTTTTACATTAAAAATCATCTCTATAAATAGGAGAGGTCTTCTCATCAAGTTTCGAGAGTCGGTTTAACCGCCTCGGCCAAAAATAGCCACCACTCCCACAAAATTTGGAACTTTTTTCCATGAAAGACGTAACGGTTTTCTGCAAAAAAGGGGTCCTAGAAGACGTGATTTTATCTTTAATGCTGACACCTGGGAAAAAACTGAAAGAGGTTATTGTATATGGGCATGTGCTAGACAAAAACCTCCTTCGGTTTTGCCAAATTCGTCTCCAACTGGCCGTAACAGCTCCTGCAAGATCAGAACTGTAACGAAAAATTTAGAATCTGGAAAAATGGGCCTCGAAGATGGCTTCGATTCTCTCTGCTCGTGGCTCCGTTGCAAAAACTGAAAGATTTTTTTGTTCTTCAGCCCGTGCTGAGAAAAAACCTCTTTCGTATTTTTAAAATCCATCTCCGTTTTCCCATAAATCGATCTGAAAGAGGATGTGGTAAAACAGGCAAAAATAGCAAGAAAAGGAAAAAATGGTTTTTTTTCATGAAACGCAAAATTCCGGACCCCCCCCTCTCGTTAAATTTTGGATGGTGAGGGGGGGCCATGGATTCATTTTGATGTGATACGTGAGGTGATGGAAGTGCAAGAAGTTTAATTGAGGATTCAGGACCCCCCCCTCTCGTTAAAGCTCGGATGGTGAGGGGCGGTCCGGAAAGTTTATGGGGCATTGATTTAAATGTATGATATGGATGGAGGGGTGTGGGGTATAGAGTTGTGTGTTGAGGTTTGAGTGAGCGGGAGTTTTGGTGGGAGTGGAGTGTGACGTAGGGGTGAGGTATGAGGGGGGTGAGTGGAGGGTGACGTGAGGTAGGTGGGGTATGGGTAGACTTAGGTTAGTTTAATTTTATTTGTTTTTAATATTTAGTTTTTATATTATGTGATTTGTTACTTATGTTTTGTTCTTTTTTTGTTTTATTTGTTTTATATTTTTTATATATTTGATTTATGTTTTATTTTAAATGTTTTTATATTATAATTTGTATTATATTTTTGTTTTGTTTTATATTTTATGTTTTATTATATTTCTTATATTACTTCTTTTGTTATTTTTATTTAATTTAATTTTTGTTTGTTTTAAATTGTTTTTAATATTTTTAATTTAATTTTTATGTTTTATTTTAATATATGTTTTTTATGGTTTTATTAATTTATTTTATTTAATCCAAAAACCAACCTAGTTATTAATATTAACTTTTTAACTTAATTATTAATTAATTAATTAATAACTAGTTATTTATTAGCTAGTTTAACTTATACTAACATTATTAGTTAATCTAACTACCTTTATGGTTATTTTGTTCATCCTAAGTCTTGTTTATTCATGGATGGGTGGCGGGAAAAGTAGTCAATGGGGCCACAGGACAAGGGAGTGAGGGCGCAACATGTATGAAGGATACAACCGGGTGATGGGGGATCGAGTGAAAAGAATGGAGAGAGGAAATGAGATCAACCGAGCCATACTTTGTCATCGCGGGAGAAACGTCAAATCAACAGTCAAAGAATCGAGTCGCCTATAATTATAGGACCCAAACATAGGCTCCACCCGGGGATGGAAGCTTCTTTCAGGAGGTGTCAAGAACCACAGACTTCTGAACATGCAGACCAAAGCTTTATCCATTGGGCTGATCCCAAAATCTTATTCTGTAACCTGTACCTGTTTTGATCTTGCAACTGAAACCAAATTAAGCTAAACACTGCTGAAAAAGAGATGCTCGGAATGCTGAGCCTATTCATTTTTTTCCTACCTACCCTACTGCAATCATTGCTCAACTAGGTAATGGAAAAATGCCAATGGAGCCAATCCAGTAGATTTTGAGACCAGTGGATTGCTTGACTGCTCATTAGCACAGTGGAAAGCGCAGCTTGACCCTTTGCCCATCGACTCAAAACTGCAAAGTGAAAAATCCATTGCCCAAAACATGATTGATCTTTATCATAGAGAACTCGACAATCTTGAAAAACAAAAGTAATGTCAGAGAAAGATTGAGTCTCCACAGTGAGAAAATTCTCCATATAGGTAGCTACAAGATCAAGGTAGAAATGACATGCTCCTTGATTCTTGGATGGCAACTCTGGCACTGTATCTACGTTATTTTCATCCTTATGCATTTCCTGACATGGATGCAACTTTCTTGATGGGTTTTGAACTGATGCTTCTGCTGAACACACCCCTGTAACTAACTATCTAATCATATCCATATCATAGCAACTTTTTATCTCATGATTGGTGAATGAAGAATGATTTTGACCACACAGGCCATCCAACTGATCAATGATTGGATCCTGAAAAGACTGACAAGACTGCTGCATTGACTCAAATGAAATTTCCTGACCTTTTATGTATTTATCCTTCAATTCTTGTTCAAGAGTCTCCTTCAACATTTGAAATGAATTAAAGCACAATGGTACAGAGTTATTTTGGATTAACTCACAGTTTGTCTCAGGCTTTAAGCTTTCATTCGGAATTTGAAAACCAATGTAGGTCAAGGGCTGAAATTCTGGGTTTAAAATAGTCTCCATATCCTTAATGGCATCTTCAACTGATTGATCAGAGAAATTTATGTCTTCACTATTTACAACTGACCTAGATTTTCTTTTCAGAAATTGAAAAGATGAGCAACATAAGGGCAAAGTGTCTTCACTTACTCTGACATTTTCTGCACATTCCTTATCATTGTCATGACTGTTGTGTAAGGGATGATAGTCATATCTGAACCGTAAATTATCTTCTTCCTGCCAATGACATGCTGCTGATTGCTCTGAAAAAACAACCTTTATTTCAGCTTCATGATCATCATCATATTGGTCACACTTGGGTAAATCATCCATGGATGAAATTCCATTGAACATGCATATCATGTCAGCCGATTGTTCCTCTACAAGTCGAGATGGAGCTTCATCTTTGACTGTGAATAATTATTCAAACCATGGTACCCAGGATGAGTAGAAAAATGTTTGGGAACTATGACCGTGTCTTTCTCTGAAATTGATGGAACATGATGTCTTTGGACAACAAGCTCCTCTTTTATGTTGATTTTCTGCATCGGCTTTTCCATGGCACTGGCCAAAATCTGTAGTTTAGCTTCTGATGATTTCAGCTGATCCTTTTCTTTGTCCTTTAACTTTGACCTTTTGATCAACAAGTTGGTCTCCACATCATCTGCAATGCTCTACATTTATTCGAGGCTTATGGTGTTCCTTTCTCTTAATTGGAAAGCCATCTCAGGATCAAAGGCTTATGGGAAATGCAATTTGGCTAAACCAGGAGGAGGCCTTAAATCCATAGGTATTGAATGATACACATAATTGAATCTGGTTGAGAATTGTTGTACTGTCTCCCCTGGCTTTCTTTTCAAGTGGTCATACTCTTCTAGGAGGAGGAAAACATTTCTCATGACCACCCATCTATCTAGGAAAACTTTCATAAATTGATTAAAATTTCTGATGCTAGCAGCTGGAAGGTTCTTAAACCAATCTTTAACTTTACCTCCCAAGGACAGGGAAAAAATCCTAATACATACATCATCATCTTCAACCTCATAAAGGTCAAGGAGATCCTCAAGGTTTTGAATATGCTTTTCAGCAGTGATCTTAGCATTCTCTCCATAAAACCTGGGCAGATTATTGATGTAATTGACAGGGAGGTCATGGAGAATGGGAGGCAAATCTAGAGGCTTGTATCGGTCTGGGACTTTTTCCAGCACAAGAGATGAAGAAAGAGTCTTACAACCATCCAGAGGTTTAGCAAGAGCAGGAGACAAAGCAGGAGGCTTATGTCTCACTAGGGTTTCTACAGGTGCATCTGGGATGTGCACAGGTGTATGAGCATGTACATGATCTACAATTGGGGATATGATCTCTTGAGACTCCTCAATTGACTGATGGTCAAAGTAATCTTCAACAATATACTTTTGATTAGGCTTAGAAAAAGACATGACATAATTGCAGATAAAACCAAAGATGTCTTGAATGCAATTTGAGCTTGAGTACCTAGCCTTTGTAGGTTGCTTGGCCATGCTTTAGGTTCTTCCTCTAGTGGAGTCTTAGAGTTGGCACTGTCTGGAGCTGATTGGAGTCGCCAAGTGAATGATTTCAACCTTTCTGGTGTTTGGTCACTGTCCACCATCAGTGATCAGATTTGGAGCTTTGAAGTGTATTACTGAGGAACTTCTCCCCAGCGGAGTCTCCATTCTGTTAGCACTCTGTAATTTTCCCAAGGCTGTAAGACAGTCACAGAGGAAACATCAAAACCACTTCGAGTCTTGGATCTAGCCCTCCAAGACTCAGAGAGGGATCTCTCTGTATGATATAGCTCTGTTTTAATAGGTATTAGGCTAGTTAATGGGTTCAGAATTTGGATTTTTTAAATTGGTAAGAGCAGAGAAAAGGAACCATGGGCAATGGAGTCACAAACTGAGATTTAATCACAAAAAAATCCTACAGACAGCTTTACAGGGCAAGGTAGGAAAACTACTGGATCTGGTAAAATTAAATGAGATGAAAGAGGAGGAAAAATAAATGATCAATTAAGCAACAAAGCAATGAAGAATTCTGCCACTGAATATTAGAAGAAAACATTAATATTATCCACAGCTAGAAACAGAGTGTATCTTACAACAAATTCTGCTCATAAACTTCTGTCGAATAATAAGGAAAGAAAACATATGGAGACAAAGAAAACAATTTACTAGAGGAGCACTTCACCAATATACTTGACACAAGAATCCTGTAACTACTGCGACTGTATTACCTGAATTGATGAAAAAAAACTATAGTTGGCTTTGTGAGCTGCTTTATGAAAACTTCATCATGGTTCCCTGATTGATCCATCCTTTTACATTAAAAATCATCTCTATAAATAGGAGAGGTCTCCTCATCAAATTGCGATAGTCGATTTAACCACCTCGGCCAAAAATAGCCACCACTCCCACAAAATTTGGAACTTTTTTCCATGAAAGACGTAACGGTTTTCTGCAAAAAAGGGGTCTGATCAAACATGATTTTCTCTTCAATGATGACACTTGGGAGAAAAATGAAAGAGGTTATTTTATATGGGCATGTTCTGGACAAAAACCTCCTTCGGTTTCGCCAAATTCGTCCCCAGCTATCCGTAACAGCTCCTGCAAGATCGGGACTTTAACAGAAAATTTAGAATCTAGAAAAATGGGCCTCAAAGATGGCTTCAATTCTCTCTGCTCGTGGCTCCGCTGAAAAAAATGAAAGAGGTTTTTGTTCTTTATCCTATGATGAGGAAAAAACTCTCTCATATTTTTAAAATAAATCTCAGTTTTCCCAGAAATCGATGTGAAAGAGGATGTGGTAAAACAGGCAAAAATAGCAAGAAAAGGAAAAAATGGTTTTTTTTCATGAAACGCAAAATTCCGGACCCCCCCCCCCTCTCGTTAAATTCCAGATGGTGAGGGGCAGTCCAGAATTTTTATGGGCCGTGGATTCGTTTTGATGTGATACGTGAGGTGATGGAAGTGCAAGAAGTTTAATTGAGGATTCTGGACCCCCCCCTCTCGTTAAAGCTCGGATGGTGAGGGGGGGTCCGGAAAGTTTATGGGGCGTTGATTTAAATGTATGATATGGATGGAGGGGTTTGGAGTATAGAGCTGCGTGTTGAGGTTTGAGTGAGCGAGAGTTTTGGTGGGAGTGGAGTGTGACGTAGGGGTGAGGTATGAGGGGTGTGAGTGAAGGGTGACGTGAGGTAGGTGGGGGTGATGTGAGGTAGGTGGGGTATGGGTAGACTTAGGTTAGTTTAATTTTATTTGTTTTTAATTTTTAGTTTTTATATTATGTGATTTGTTACGTATTTTTTTATGTTTTGTTCTTTTTTTGTTTTATTTGTTTTATATTTTTTATATATTTGATTTATGTTTTATTTTAAATGTTTTTATATTATAATTTGTATTATATTTTTGTTTTGTTTTATATTTTATGTTTTATTATATTTCTTATATTACTTTTTTGTTATTTTTATTTTATTTAATTTTTGTTTGTTTTAAATTGTTTTTAATATTTTTAATTTAGTTTTTATGTTTTATTTTAATATATGTTTTTTATGGTTTTATTAATTTGTTTTATTTAACCCAAAAACTAACCTAGTTATTAATATTAACTTTTTAACTTAATTGTTAATTAATTAATTATTAATTAATTAATTAATAACTAGTTATGTATTAGCTAGTTTAACTTATACTAACATTACTAGTTAATCTAACTACCTTTATGGTTATTTTGTTCATCCTAAGTCTTGTTTATTCATGGATGGGTGGAGGGAAAAGTAGTCAATGGGGCCACAGGACAAGGGAGTGAGGGCACAACGTGCATGAAGGATACAACAGGGTGATGGGGGGTCGAGTGAAAAGAATGGAGGGAGGAAACGAGATCAACCGAGCCATACTTTGTCATTGCGGGAGAAACGACAAATCAACAGTCGAAGAATCGAGTCACCTATAATTATAGGACCCAAAAAGGTTCTCTGATGTAGGCGACACTCACACTAGTCCAAAACAGCTTCTGGTTGTAGCCAAATGGATCCTTCTTCAACTAACTCTGGAAGGTTGGTTTGAATTTGACACTTATCTCCAATCATCTTCTTTAAGCATGAAACATGAAAAACAAGATGTATCCTCGAATGGATGGGCAAAGCTAACTGATAGGCTACTTGTCCCACACACTTAAGAATGGTATAAGAACCATAGAATTTGGGTGCTAGCTTCTAACAATGCTCGACCTTTGTTACACATTATTTTCGTCATTACTATGACCGTTAATGATGTAAACCTATCTGTTTCCTTCAGAGGGGTCAGTGGCTTGAGTTCTTGAAGAGAGAAGGGAGAAGAACTTTTCCTAAGAAAAGAAGTTGCATTTTCCCTTGTAAAAGCCCTATAAAAAAGGAATTTCGCAGGTTTCTATATAGGCAGGGTGAGAGAATGCCTAATTCTCGTAGGTTGCACCATAGTTAGGGTGCGAGATGTTCGCAGGTTGCTTGATAGGCAGGGTGCGAGAATGCCTACACGTGGGAAAAACAAGCATTTTCTCGAATCTTCTAGAAGGAGAAGCTTCTATGGTGAGGTGGAATCCGAATGGTTTGGATCTTACTTGCTTTCATGATTTACTGGGATCATCCTAACCTCCTCACCTTATCCTCTTCAACTTATAAAAGGAGAGGAGTTCTCATGGAGAAAGTTAGCTTTTGTTGGCTTGGAATTATCAGCTTGGTTGGAGTGGCTTTGAGATTTGCTTTGTCAAGATAGATTGTGAATAGTATCAGATATGTGCTCTCACAATTCTTGGAGTGAAAGTGTGTGGGGAATAAAGGACAGTTGGAAGGGACCTTACGACATCAAGGCCATAGTTGTAATCTCTCTTT
>SNQJ01S0003789.1:116457-141606 GCA_010110895.2 Picea sitchensis | reverse complement strand
ACTCAGAATGTAATTAATAATTACAATATTAATTATCTTTTACATTAATTATCTTTCACTTTATGGTGGGGCCAACCTGTACCCTTTACATCACAATTAGGGTTACAGGTAAATCTTACTCTTAGACAATATAGCAAGGGATCCCACACACCCACTAGTGTTCAGCGACTAGGGGCACGTCCACTTGTGCTCGGCCACAGGGATGTCCTACTCAACAGATCTCTATCTCATTGAGTCTCATAGGAGAATCATCTGGAGTACCACATCGTCTCAACTTTCTACACAAAGGAGAACGATACACCCATCACATGGGCACCTTCACCCCATCATTTCATGTCAAACGACACACACATCTCATGGGCATTCTCACCCCACACAGGGGCACACACATCGACACACCCATCTCATGGGCATTCTTACCCCACACAGGGGCACACAGTGTTCCATCTCAGTCTCAGAGAGGAACGACACACCCATCTCATGGGCACACCCAACTCATGGGCTCTCTCACAGGCCGACTCACTCAGTTTGTGTCCTAGAGGATGTCTCATGAAGCTGTAATCATCAACAGGGGTGCCTCTCCATTAGAAACTTGTTGGCAGCCACATAATTAGCTGCATTATCTTATATGATTTTCACAACATGTTGCAAAACCAATCTCTCGAATGAACCCATCCATGAATTCACACAACAATGTTGCATCTTTAACATGCATCGATGCATCAATGGATTTAATAAACATTGTACCCCTAGGACAATGTACCAAGAAATTAAGAAAGGTCATACCCTTCCTATCTATCCAACCAATGAAAATCACCATGCATCTAGTGGACTCCCATGACTTCTTTAGGTCCTCCAATCTAATATTGATATCATTATTTTCCACTTGCAGAATTGTCCCCTGCAACTCCTCGTAGGTAGGGCACTTATACCCTGGGCCAACAATAGCAATAGCATCACATAGTGGCTAGAAAAATGGATTGTTCTTTGTGATGGTCAAAGGTACGTTGCTCCAAAAAAGACACCTCCCAACAACCCCATTTGCTTCTTGCTTTTCCTTTCTTTTAACCACTAATTGGATGGAAGTTTGTTCTCCGCCTCCGGTTCTTGGAACAAGGAAAGCTGAGGGTCCTCATGGAAGGTGAATCCATGGAGTCCTTCTCACTGCCCTAATTCTCAGATCTGCCTGCAGTTCTTGAGGATCTAGCCACTCCATCGATGACAAGTTCAGCTTTGGTAGCAGTTGCCTCTTCCCTCATTTTATCATTTTCATAAATAGAATCATGGGCAATCTGCATGATCTCTGGGGTTGATTTATTACAAATCCCAACATCATTCCCTAGGATTTTAGCCAAGAGGTACTTCAACCGGCTAACCCCTCCTATCATATGTTGGCCACATAATTTACGAGACAATCTTTGTCATTTGTCTCATCTTCATGTTCACCATACTGCCAAATTGGGTCCAAAGGCTTCGGCATGTTGGCAAGGCAATACTCAACTTCCAACTTGAAACCTAGGGCCAAAAAAACTTTAAAAAATGAACATCAAGCACTGCTGGAAAAAAAAACAACTTGCTGGTAAAAAAACAGAGCAATTCATTGTTCTATGAAGCATCAAAAATGATAGTAAGAGGCAAGCAACATGGACTTTGAAAAACCTGCATAAATTTGGAAAAAAAAATTAGTCAAGAGGGTGGAAATTGAAGAAATACCTGGGATTTGAGAATATCAACATCGTAGGCAGATAGCAATCCATGCTCCCATAATAATAAAAAAATTGATGGTAATGAGAACAATGATTTGCCCTCCTAAACCTGGTTGTTGATGATGGTAAACCCCTTCCCTCTCATTTCCCAACTGCTGCAAAGAGAAATGACCCAAAAGAAACAAAAAATCAGCCTTTAAGACGCCTAAACCCGCCTCAAGCAAATTTTTCCATCGTTGCGCGATTTTTTCATGAAAATTTTCCGCTTTTGAAAAAAAACCCACAGTTCGATTTTTTCCCAAACATCGCAATTTTTTCTCAACAATTTTTCGGGGAGGGTTTCACATCACTATTTTTTGTGATGTTGGCCCAAAATCGCAGATTTTTCAATTATGCTCCAACCAGAAAAGTTGTAGATTTTTCCTTCAAATTTTAAAAGGAAAAATAAGACTACGATTTTAAACCTAAGCAGATTATTGTTGTACTTGAGGTTCACAGTAAAAAGTAACATACAAAGTCCTGACAACAATATAATAGTAGCATAGCCATCCAACTGGACAAATGTGGTTATATAACAACAATTATAATTCTGTAATGTAGAAAATAAGGTGTTAGCAATGGAAGAGCAATTTATACCTCAATTGCAAGATATCTGGGAGAAATGCCAGTATCAATATTAAGCAAACCAAGAAGGAAATCTACTAGTGTTATTCTCACTTTTAAACGAGATCAACTTTAACTGCAAAGTTTCCCTCTCTGATGGACCACAAAACAATTGGTCCTATACATAGAACTTTCCCGAAAATGCATAAGCAACAATGATTTCAAACATGTTTACAATGAAACCCATTTGGCATCCATATAGGATCAGCACTCATAAGGTTTGTCCTTCTAGCCTTCTACTACCAATATCAAATACAAAATTATGATTCTTGTAAGAAAAACACCACAGCTTTCTCACAACACTTGAGCAATCATATCGCTTAATCTTGAAAGGGTGCCTTTGAAAGCCCATAGCTTAATAAATGAATTCTAATGTACTTATTTGTCCTCTGAAGTAATATATGAAGCATTTTCATGGCAAAAAAAAAACATCCATAAGACCTTACCCACATGTTAAGCTATCATTATACCAAGTGCTGACTAACAAATATAAACTACATATATATATATATATATATATATATATATATTAAATGACTTATGCAAGATAGGCATAATAGAACACTGATCGCCCTACTGAAAAACAAGCAGATAATTAGCAGCATATACACAAAATAGAGTTCATTCCATCTTTTGTTTTCAGTGCATCCAGACCACAACTCTCCAATTTGATGCATGCTAACAGTGGTGAAAATGGCAGTGTGGGCTGCAAATATCTCCAGACATATCAGCTAAATGTAAGTTTTTGGGATGTATCTTCTACACAGTGCACCCAAGCATCAGATCATGTAAAGAAGATATGTTAAGCAAAACATAAAAAAGATAGCTGTCTTAACTGATTAAAAAAACATAAAGCAGCATCAATTTCTTCACTCCCATGTCAATCTAATTTGGAGTAGTTAATCTACTGCCCAGTATCTAATGGTGACATGCTAGGTTGTGTAGTATATCTCCTGAGATATACCAATTTCTTTGACATGACACTTTTCCCTCAAAGAGAATATATAGCCATCTTCTAAGGCTTAAATAAATTGAATTAAGATAACCTTGATGTGTGTCTATTTAACCAGAGTAATTAAGCTAGACTGCAGAGTTATTATAGACAAATTAGATGTCACATGGAACATTTGGGGAATGTTTTATTTCCATATTTTAACAGCATGAGTGTGAAGTTTGCAAAATTAGGTCAAGATTTTAATTAGGATGAATTACAGTTTCTCCTTGGGTTAAACCTTGTGAAATGGTTTAAATTTTCAATCTATAATAATGCTGGGTCAAAAAGAATGCTTTTGGCCTTATTAAGCACCATCTAACATGATATACTAGATGAAATAGTACAAACCAATGAAAATAGATGCTTCCAGATTCAAAAAAAGTTGCACAGGGATCGAATTAATGTTAAATTTGAATATTCTAAAAAACATAAGGAATGCTTCCCAGAATGGGAAATGCAACCAGAATATTCCTAGTCAATGCATATGTTCCCTATCAAAACAGGAACATCCATGGCATTTTGGAACATTCCATGTGTCAACATTCCAGAAAGTAGAACAAGTGACCTAAGGAGAATGCATCCCGAATGGAAGCATAATTGGAATGTTCCCAGTCGGTGCCCTTTTTTCCTATCAAGCCATGGTGTTTATGGACATTTTATGTTCTGACATGTTCCAGGTAAGAAAGGAGCCAATAAGGTCATTCCCTTTTGATTTATAGAAACAACGAGGTTCCCACAAGGACAGTAATTTATGCATCAGGCATTTGTCATTTTTTATGCATATCCTCTTTATCAAAAATCGGTCAGAGAAGCATTCTAGATTACTGACCTTTTAATGACTGCTGTAGAACTTTTTAGACCCATGTACTCTGTGATCAGACAAGGATAATAGACAACATGAACCTTTCCAGTTGAAATTCTATATGCTGCTTCACTCTGATTTCAAACTTTGCTTCATGAGCCGGAGAGCTGACCGTAGCATATCTTTAGCTTTTTTATCTGGTTTGCACCCAGCCAGACTCATTTCCTTATAGACATCTGGAACCTGCAAGAGGAGAGAGTATGCAAAGAAATCAATGCTAATGAACCTATAATAAATATTTTCAGTGACCATCATATTGTTGGCTGATAACAGTGCAGTCCTTTGAAAGTTCGAGTCATTGAAAGAATTGAGCAAAAGGAACAAATGAATTTGTCTGAAGGGGAAGATCAATAATTCTTACAATGAAAACACTTTGGCAAACATTCAAAGAGCATCACAATGCTAAAACAAGTGAACTCAATAGCCAACATCAAGCATGCAAAAGTTTATAATATGCAAACATAGGCATCGATTATTCGATACCTAAACTATATGAGGTAGATTTGTTTGCACTAAACCAAGATTATGAAACGTAGACATATGAAGAGGTAGAACAAAGAGGCAACATTCTGCAAAGGATGCAAAGGACACAAGTTTTCCTAGGCCAAGATAGCTCACTTGATGGACTTGTCAGTGTTTGACAATATGGTCAAATATCAGACTAATGTGATGAGGTATTTAAACCATCAATGCCATAAGAATGTGTTTTATAAATGCCACAACTTTGTTGTTTATTTTCGGATTAAATGTTGAGATTCACAAGTGTTAGCAAGAGAATTGAACTAAACCAAAACCAACCCAAATTCTGCAATGAATAAAGAGATAAACAGCTCTAGGGAAGCCAAGAGAGGTGCATCCCTAGATAGAAACAAACCCTAGCACAAGTTGTTAGATAGAGAAAATAACCCAAGCGCAAGATAGAGCAAACCAGGAACAAGAAAGAGCAAGGCTTTATGGTGCCCTTAGGCTAAATCACTTTTATAAGAATGAATGAAAGATCACAATGTATGAAAATACAAATAAGAGTTGTCTACAAAATGCCCTAGAGAGAGAAACAAACCCTAGCACAAGTTCGCTAGAGAGAAATAACCCAAGCACAAGATAGATCAAAACAAGATCTATCTAACCAGGAACAAGAGAGTGAAAGGCTTTATGGTGCCCTTAGGCTAAATCACTTTTATAAGAATGAATGAAAGATCACAATGTGTGAAAATACAAATAAAAGTTGTGTATTTATACACAACTTAAGAGGTAGGGTACTTTCCACACAAGGGGTTATTGAGCCAGCATTGAGTTGAATAGATCAGCCTCAACCAAACCTAGAAATATAACATAAAATTACAAATCATGTTAGTCATGGCCAAATGTGAAGACTACACCCTTAATGGGGAAAATTACATCATATCCATCTTTAATGGCAAATATCCCACACCAATACAACTCCTCAAGTTGGTGACAGTGGCCTAGAGAAGAGATTTGGTGAAGATGTCGGCAAGTTGATCGATTAAAGGGACAAACGTTGGCACAAGTCATATCTGAGAATGGATGTATCGAATGTAGTGCATCCATATATCAATGTGTTTTGTTTTCTGATGATACATGGGATTGTGAATACACTAAATGGTATTTTGATTATCACAAATAAAGTGGTGGGGATTTCTTGAGGAAGACCCAACCAGTCAAGAATCATCTGCATCCTGGCAAGGTGCTCACCAATGAGAACAATGCTAGCATATTCAACTTCTGTGGAAGAGAGACCCACAGCTTGATATAGTCTGCTGCTTGGAACACTAAGAAACTTGTCCAGAACAAAGAGTGTGAATAAGTACCCTAAGGTAGAGATTATTGCTCATAAAGATCACCAACGTAGTCAGCATCAAAAAATACACGATGAAGGATGGGAGTGTCAGCAGAAATAGTGGATGCTCGTGTGAGTAGTTTCTTTGAGATAGCGCAAAATACATTTGGCAACTTGCCAATGACTCTCGTGAGGCTCTTGCATATATTTGAAGCAAATGTTGACAGCAAAGGCCATGTTTGGATAAGTAAGAGTAAGGTAAAGTAGACTACCTACGATAGATCAGTGGACAGTAGCATCAAATAATGGATATGGACAATCTACCTAAAATTTCATCCCAAAAGCAAGTGAGGTACAAACAAGCTTGAATCCTCCATCCTAAAGCATTGCAAAAGATCCAGAGTATACTAAGGTTAAGAGAGTGATATCCTAGAGGCACACCAAGTAATATGGACATCAAAAAAAGTAGTGGAGTAGGCCCAAATCAATCATCTCAAAAGAATCCTAAAGTCGTAGCTTCAATTCCTTAATCATGGATGGTGAATGACCAATGATGATGAGGTCATCAACATAAAGCACAACAATGAATGTCGCACAGTGATGATAACTAATATAGAGATAATGCTCAACCTCACAAAGAGAGAAGCCACAACTGAGAAAGAATGTGAGGAGTTTCTCATACCAACTTGAGGTGTTTGTTTAAGCCCTTATGGAGACTTCTTGAGTTTTCAAACCAATGGGTGTAGGCCCATTCTGAACAAATCCTAGTGGCTATAGCATATAAATTCCCACTTAAAGGTCTCCATGAAGAAAGGCACTTTTGACATCCATTGACAAACTACCCAATTTCGTGAAGCAGCAATAAATAGTATCATCTAAATTGAGTCCATCCTAGCAATCGAAGCAAGTCTTACTGTAGTCAACACCCTCCTTCTATGACAATCCCTTGGAAACAAGTCCATCTTTATTCTTTTCAATTTGTCCATCAACAACAAACTTGGTCCTGTAGAACCATTTACAACCAACAATATTCCTACCCTTAAAGGGTATGGAACCTCTTTCCAAGTCTGATAACTGATTAGAGTATCATATTTAGTAGAAATGGTTTCCTTACATTCAGAAGATTCTTTCGCCTAATTATAAGTCATGGGATCGTTGTCATCATCCACCTTGCTAAGAAAGGCTCGTGGAGGAGGCTTCCAACGAGGTTGCAATTCTCCTCACACGTGTGGTCAACCAAGAAGATGAGTACAATAAATAGTAAATTCCCTCCAACAAATCATATAATAATGCAACACCATTGGTTGGAAAGCAAAACCAAGGGTAAAACCTCCCTCATCTCCACCATACCTCAAAATATGTGCTAGTAAAGGGGTGCACTCTGTTGAAATATTGTAACTGCAAAGAGTATTCTATTTACTTATTGAGTCATTATTAATTAGATCAATCCCCTTTTGTGGATTGATCATGTCGGGCTGTCCTAAAACAGCGAGAAAAACAGTTTGAAAGTACCCAAAAATACTACCCAACAAGAGGTCAAATGACAGGCCTGTTGGGCCTGTTGGGCAGCCCATAGGACCTCAAGAAAATCTTCATGTTACCCACATTACATATTTATCTCATACTAGGCTGTAGAATGCACCTCTTGATGCAAATATTGTACTTGGTCGTGTCCTCTAAACATCATATGGCTGTTGATTTTCCAAAAGTCTGGAAACAATTCATCAACTCTAGTGTACCGCATTCTCCAATAGACTGTGGGAGAATGTAATTGTGGCCAATAAAATTACCATAGTATTGTAAACTAAGTAAGTAATTACAATAGAAAACATTAATAATTTCACTTTCAAATGCTACTTCTAGGGAAGCCTCTTCTTCAAACTTGCAAATTAAAGACTCTAAGATCCTACCAATAATGTTTCTTCGATAAAAACATCTTGTATTCTTTTAGAACACCTTGTACGAAATTATGCACAAAAAAAGTTTCTATGCAGTATATCCATTGTTCCACTCTATGCATCTTGTATTATTTTATAACACCTTGTACGAAATTATGCACCAAAAAATTTATATATAGTATATCCATTGTTCCACCGTACTATGAAGACTATACATTTGACTTGAAATTAAAACAATGCTAACGACTATTCTTGAAACTTGAAACATGTAACCAAGTATAAATTTAAAAAAAAAATCAACAAGATAACAATTTATTGCTTCAATACATTAATTCCAAAATAATGAAGAAGAAAGAAAGAAAGGCATACCTGATCAAACTTTCTTGCCCTGATAAGTGCTTTCATTAGAGTTGTATACGTAACAACATCAGGTCTCACACCCTTCAACCACGAAAGACCATAGAAAACAAGTTGAATGAGCCTGAAACAGCCTTCCTATATCTAAAAGCATTCCAACTTAATTTCCATGGAAAAAATGTCTTTATAAGGGAAACCCAAAAGAACAAGATTGTAAAAACTCTCATCATGTAGAACTACAAACAAGGACATGAAAACACACTTAGACACCAGGAATGTTAATATCCATTGACCAAAGAACAAAGTGTACAAATAAAACTTGAAATGATAAAGTGCAGACAAATATGAGAAAAAACTAAAAGGAACATGATATCGTCATCCTTAACTAGACATGCAAGCCACAAAGAAAAGCTTAAAAAGGAGCAAATACATACTCTTCTTTTCATGTACTCAAACACAGAAAATGCCTCCAAATGTCTTCTAGCCACTCCAAATGCATTTATCAATAAGTTAAGCATTAAAAGATTAGGCTCTATCCCCTCTGTTTCCATAACCTTAAAAGCGTTCACAGCTTGTTCACACATACCCTATCAAGAAAAATTCACACATAGTCAGTACGTTATAATGGACAACTTAACTGAATATTAACATAAATATAATAAATTTCAATGAATGAAATAGAACGAATGACAAAGAAATACAAGTATGCTTTAGTTACATCAAGTGTTTCAAGCATCTCATTAGTGATGGAAACACGTAAGAGAACAACTTCAATGTACGATTATATTTCTTCTTCGTGTCTTTTATGAAAAGGTAGTTGTAGATTAGCTTGATTAAACTCATTCTTATATTTACTTGAGCTTCCCTTTTTATGATTCAAGTAAATTGGAAAAGGGATACAGAAAACCCAGAACATTTTTCAAATATATGCCCCCTTCATCATCGAGAATCAGTATGGAGAAAAGGACTTTGTACCTCATACTAGAGTAATGAGGATGTCCACACCAAAAAAATAGGGATAATTGCATCTGTACAAAACCTGTATCTCCTAAGTTGTTCAACCACCATTTATTTCACAAAAAAATCACATTACAGCTTAAACAGAACTTGGTTCTCCCCAATTCCTCACTTTCTCTACTATCCTCCTATTATCCCTCTTGGAGACCCGTACCAAAATTTTGCTTAGTTGCACTCTAGAGCCCTATATCTCTGAAAGTTCATCATCTAAGAACAAGTTCTATGTTTTCCCACCTTCCCAAGATGCCTCAAATTCCCCCTTCGGCCTTGTTACCCCCCCATGCCTAGGGGTAAATGGAGGAGATCATGTCTCGAGGCCCGCAATGCCAGTCAGTGTTCCAGATGTTGTTGATGATTGCTGCCCTCTCTCTCTCTCTCCTGATGATGTTGTAGAATACCCTTTTTGTTAAGGGGGAGTGTTGAAATATTGTAATGCAAAGAGTATTCTATTTATTATTCATTTATTATTCATTAGATCAATCCCCTTTTGTGGATTGATCATGCCGGGCATTGTAATTGACCAAATCCCCTTTTGCGGATTTGTCAAACCCTAATTGTATTATGCAAATTGAGAAGTCGGCCCCCAGGCTAATTAAAGTGGTTTTAACCACTAAGAAGACAAGTCGGCCCTGCCCAGCGAAGAGACACCTTTTCAGCACCTGCCAGTTTGTATAAATAAAGGAAGCCAGCGCCTCATTTATTCACTCACTCATCTAGTGCGCAAGTATTGAAGGAAGTTGCAGTTACCAATTGCCGGAAGAAGGAAGAAAGGGAGGCATATTGCTTAGTAGAGGATATTCTCTAGTGTTTGGTTTATTGTCTTGGCATTGTATTRGCTATCTATATTAAGGAAGTTTYTGCTGGGTTTTCTTCCCCATGAGGGTTTCCCAGGATAAATGTTGTGTATCTTGTGATTGTGTTTCTCTCAGTGATCCTATCTATGCTATGGTTATCTAGTAAATTGAAAAGAAACCTAATAATAGCTTAAACCTTAACATCTCCAAATCTCCCTGGCTAGCCTCAGGGTGGCCCATATGGCCTCTCATTGGAGAATGAATGTCGATGCTACCAAATTTAACAATAATTAGGTCTGGGCCGACCTGTCACTTTACCCTCTTAATTTACATTTTAGTTGTCAAGGCACAATAGGGCCGACTTTTACTAAGGCACAATAGGGCCTTATTAAATATAATATAATAATATTATTCAACTCTCTCTCAAGTAGAATATTCTTCAAAATTACAATATTTCAACAATTGTAAGTGTAGTTGTACTGCACTTGTGGTGGTGGTGCACTCTCTTTGTGTCTTTCTTAAACAAGTCCCTTCTTCATAACTCTTGGAAGATTACTAGTGAAGTATCTTCCCTTGAACTATCTTGGAATTTATAAGGTACTAGGTGGATTTGTTAGAGTTTGTAGTGGACAACCCTAACTATCACCCTGCTACGTACATCTTCTCAAGGAAGTCCTTAGTTGACCCCATATGCCCAAAAAAATATATCGTAGGCACTAGTCTTCTCCCATCTAGTCAATCTTAAATCCATATTTCACCTTTTTATTTCTGTTTTAGGGTAAATCTAGGATTTTATAATAGCTTACATACATTTCCAGCCATAAAAAAACCCTAGACATCTTGGTATTTGTGCATGTATTTAACCTAAAAACCATTTTATTGTCATAAATTGTCTTGCTGATTTATATTAGACTTACTAGGGTTGGACGTCTTGGTATTTTTTGTTGTACAATGCTCTTTAATTTTCAGAATTAGTTAGTTGTATAAACCCCAGTTTTATCCATTGTTTTGTAATGTCCCTTTCCAAATAGGAGCTCCAGAGAGGAGGCTTAATGGTCTAAACAACCTCGTTAGACTATAGCCAGGGCCATACAAGGGTAAACAGGGTTACTATAGGTCACTTCAGCCGAGGGTGTTATAATTTGAAAGTGACATTGAGCTAAAAGTGACTAAAAGTGTTTTTAAGTCAAAGTGAGCTAAAAATAGAACAAATAAGCTAAAAATAGGTCAACAGCGAATTAGGGTTCCGGGAAGCTATAAAGAAAGGGTAACGCGACCTAATTCATCATTATGAAGAATTTGACTTGTCATTGAGGAGAGAAGCGCATTTGAGGAGAGAGAGCTCTGTGGATTTCAGAAAGAATACACCCAGTGGTTGATTTCGGTGTTGAGAGACACACCCTAGTCATTAGGGAGATCACAAAGATCTTGCATCGATCTTTAGTAGCAGTTACATAGGTTGCAGCAGCAAGGGCGCACTTATTCAGGGTGAGGGCGCAGCTTCTGAGGAGGTTTAGTGAGTCGACTTGTCCCAGCCAGGGAGAATCCATGGATTCCCTTCCGACCCAATTGAGAGGAGGGCGAGGTGCATCTATTGCCTGATTTCCCATCAGATTCCGATGGAGAAATCATCTTGGGCGCATTACTCAACCATTGAGGGTGTGACAGTTGGGGAGGATACATTTGGGATTCCCGAGAGATCATCAGATCAGATCCAGGGAAATCATTCCGACCCATTTCAAAGGAGCCTAGGGCGCTCAGTTTGAGACCCTTGTCAGCCAATTCTGACGGAGGAATCACTAGGGCACAGTTTCCAACAGCAGTTGGGGTGCATTTCCCCAGGGGGGATCCATTTGAGATCCGTACAGATCGTCAGAGGGTCGATCTTCAGTTGGTCAGCTACCGAGAGTGTGAATGAGGTCAGGGCACACTATTCGAGACAGTTTCCAGGCAGATCCGAGGAATTAGCCACCAGGGCGAACTTTCCAAACTTGCAGCAGTTGTCGTATGAGTTGTCAACAGATCCTATAGCTCATCCATTGATCCAACAGCTTTCTTCTATTCCAGGTATCGTTGTTTTAGTTTGCTTATTGTATTCCGGCTAAGATCCTTTTATCTCTGATCTATGCGAGAGATTTATTTTATTCAGCCACATACAGCATTGTAATCCGCAGAAATATCATAATATATGATTTGCAATCTATTTTGTCATTTACTTTTTGTATGCTTAATCATATGCTGTAAACACTTATTTATTTACACACACATGTGAAAAACACCAAGCATGTTAAAACCCGCAGCTTAAACGCATCCAAAAAAACCCAGTGTAACAGATCAGACAACAGACATAGCAGATTAGCAGCATTTCCTAGACTAGCCAGATCTGGGATATTATAGTGGTATCAGAGCTTTAGTCCTGCCAGCCTGTGACTAAAGACGATGAGTTCAGCAAGTGACCCAGAGGGTCGTGAGCACGTAGGTGACAAATACGTCACTTACAACAGACGCAGGGAGAGGAGACCTAGACCCGATTTTCCCCCTTTTCCTCCTAGTTCAGAGGAAGAGGAAGAGGCACACAGGGAAGCAAAGAGAAGGGCAGAGCGTGAGGCAAAGAGGATGTTGGGAGACAGATATGAGAGACCAGAGGGCAGTGGCAAGGCCCCCATGGAACCAGAGGCAGCCTTAATGCAGGTACTCAGCAATATGGTAGTCAGTCAGCAGGCCATGACTCAATCTTTGGCACAGATGGTTGATAGATTGGCTATAGTGAGCACCAAGGTCACAGAAGTCTCACATGCAGCGTAGGGGAACTCAGGGGCAGGCAGTAGACCCCAGTCACCTACTTGCACATACACCTCTTCAAGTAGGATTCCCATGTTGTTGTTCCCTAGTTTCCAGAGGGCACCCCTAGCAACAGCACAACAGTCGATAGCGCAGAGGCCACCGACTCAGGCAAAGGACATTGCAGAGTACAGGAGGGAGTATGCAACATTGGGTCGTGACTTCCATCAAGACATGACCCTGGTTGAGTACTGTGGACTCAGACTCAAGAACCGTCCCAGAGAGCCTCAGAGAGGAGGATAACAGCAGCAGTAGGGGCATAACCTAGATTTCATCCGAAAAGTTGGTAAACTCACCATACCTTCTTTTGACGGATCGTCCAAATGCACTGCCAGAGCTTGGGTACAAAAGCTAGACACGTACTACAAGCTCAACCAGATGACCAAGACAGAGGCCATTATTTTTGCTACCCTACACTTGGAGGGTGAGGCACACGAGTGGTGGTTGTTGATATTATGGTAGTTGTGGGAGGTATTAACCTCCACTTGTGACCTTTGATGAGATTAGAATATTCCAGGAAGCAAGAGAAACCCCAAAAGACTTGGACATAACCCTAGAAGAGAAGTCGGCTAAAGAAAATATATTATATTGAGTCTTTAGCCTCCAGAAGAAGAAGTCAACCCAGACAGCTTAGAGAAAGCAGTATAAATAAAGGACGCCAGTTCTCATTTGAGACAGACATCTCGAAACTGCAGAAATCCACTTGCGCGCACTACAGAAATCTAGTAGTGCACAAGTCTAGGGAGCAGTTGCAGCTGCAGTTGCTGCAACCTGTAATTTCAGTCTCTCTGGGTTGGACTTTCTGATCAATCTTGGTTATCTTTGCTTGGTGCATTAGCCTTGGTTGGCTATTGATTTGCTACCAGAATTCTTCTCTCTGTCAAGGTCAAGGTGCTCGAGGGTGGCATTCGTGCCTATGGTTGGGTGACAATATTGCTATAATGTCTATGGTTAAACGAGCACACCCACTTTTCTAACAGTGGCATTGTTGAAATAATGTAACTGCGAAGAGTATTCTTATTATTATTGTTATTTTATTATTAGGATTAATCCCCATTGTGGATTAATCATGTCGGTAATTGTATTAGGACCAAATCCCCTTTTGCGGATTGGTCATCGGACAATTGNTTCTGTATTGGTTGGAAATATATTTGTTTCCAAACAAATTATCACTCTTAAGCATCATCTTCTATTTTCCATCAAGATGTGATAATAAATCAACACTGCCATCCTCAATAATTTCCATAATTTCATCATTTCAATGCTAACACTTGTTAAAGAAGGTAATGATTCAGATGATGTGCTCAAGGAATTAGCTAAACTAACAATTGATGAATCATAGCCCACATATTTGGAATATGGACAAGTAGTTTTGAGCCCTAATTTGGTGTCTAAAATGTATTCAAGTTTACTTGAGTTTAAGTCTTGTCTAGTCTTAGAAAATGGTGTTGTATATATAAAAAAACTAGATGTAGACAACATATTATGACCTAGAATAGTCTACCTCTAAACTTGTTTTTGCTTTTCAAAGTATATGTGTCATTACCATTTGGTGTTTGAAAATTTCCTTTCTAATTAAAGGCATTCCCATTTTCACCAACTCCTTAAGTTTGGCACCAATGCTTTGTAATCATGAGGTTTCATTCCTGGGAAATTTATTCACACCAACTCACATTCTTATCTTCTTTGACAAGATTAAAATAGACACCATTTTTGCCCCGAGATGATAGTAGACATTAATCATGTCTATTGTTGGAACACCTTAACATTAGTATCTTACAAACTCGTTGAATGTTAAAGCATTGTTGAATTTCTCCTTCATTTTCCATACAAATAACTTATGGTTGTTAAGAGATGCATTAAGGTCCTTGAATTTCATTGCCACATAATGATAAGCTTGATGGGCCTGCGACTAATCATTGTGATGTGTCTTCACCAAGTTGAAATCCTTAAAATTTTCACATATAGTAAGTAGCACTATGTTAAGGTGTTTCCTCTTAAGAGGTCACAAGTTCAAATCCAGAGGGGGGTAGGGTATGTATACCTCCATAGACTTTACCAGTCAAATCATTGGGCGGAGGGGGGTCCCTTGTCCCACAAACAAGGGGGTCTCATGCACCAATTTGGTGTGGCTTTGCCATGACCTTAAAAATAGATTATTGTTATTATTATTATTATTATTATTATTATTATTATTATTATAATCATCTCCTCAAAAATATTATATTGTTTACTAATATAATGAAGGGTGTATCTCTAAAACATGGATGCTTCACAACACTCTCGAAAAGTTATTTATTCAAGATAATATTAGTTCTCAAAGGATCATTGTCTTCATCCCACATTTGACTTACTCTACACCATGCGGCATACAATCGTGAAACCAAAAAACTATTGTTAGAAACAGTTCATACCAAAAATAAGAAGCCATCGGAACAATGGAAATATCCAATTGACTTGGATGGAGTAGCACCATCTAAAATTGAAAACTTTCATGGAGCTATTGGAGATGCATTGAGACAATCAATTGACAAAATGGAAAGAGAGAATTTGGAATTAAAGAAAAGGGTAAAAGAATTAGAAGTGACTTTGGTACCAAGACCATTGTTTACAGAACCTTTAAGTTTTATTCAACCTATACTTGAATTGGAGGACATCACCGGAAGAAGTATGAAATACAAAGGCTCATCAAGTTTATTGTGGGCTGTAAGAAAATATGTTGGTGATGCCATACAAAAAATATTTGATATAATTCAGGAAATTTGGGAGCTTGCCCAAAGTATTTCTAGATTTTCCTACAGAATAGAGAATTTCAAAGAATATCTACAGAAATATTTGGAAAATGATGAATAATTTTTCAAAGACGTTGTGAACATATTTTCAGCTAAAGTCTCAAGTTTAAATGAAGCTCTGAGAAAGGAACAAAAACTTCCTTCACCTTATCATATGAAGGAAATTAATGCATGTTGGTTAAGGAGAATTAAAGAGTTAAGAGAAATGATAAATGAAACTGAAGCCCTAAGGAATATAAAAGAGTGATTTATTTCTTAAACTTGTTAGTTGTAAGATTCACAATAATTTTGAGCTAAGAATCTGATAGTTTTCTTGTTGGACTCTCGTCAAACACTTAGGAGATATGCTCTTAGGGACTTACCAAATGGCTTATTCTTGTTGACTATTTTTGAGAGGGTTCCAATGTGTTTTGATTGTCATTTTCTATGGTTCACCATCTCCTTATACCTCCCTAACTGTAGTTGTTATGATATTTGCTTGTTATGATTATGTTAATTTATGTGGTTCAGGCATTTTATCATACAGTTAGTGAAATAATTGTTGTAGCATGCGTTCTGATATAATTATGATTGTGTTTTCTATGTTTGGAACAACAACATATATATTGGGATCTCCATGAGAGAAAATATATGAAATGGAAAATAAATCACACAAAAATAGATAGAATTACCTCCCAATATTGTATTATTTATATAATAAAGAGTGCCAAAAACTCAAAATTTGGTTACAAAGATGTAGAGACTATTGTGGTTGACTGTAATGAGTCTAATAGGATGGAAATTTGTTGCAAAGGTCCTCTTATCATTAGTTCCCAAGCGATTTTTCCCAACTGGGGATTAACTCTCCTAATATTGCAAGCTCGTAGCTGGGAATGTGCCCCCTAGTTGAACTATAAGTAATTTTTGATGGTGCAAATCAATCCAGTAGAATGATAATTTGGAGCCATGTAATGTCCCTTTCCAAATAGGAGCTCCAGAGAGGAGGCTTAATGGTCTAAACAACCTCGTTAGACTATAGCCAGGGACAGAAAGGGGTAAACATGGTTACTAGAGGTCATCCCAGTCAAAGGTGTTATAATTAGAAAGTGGCATTGAGATAAAAGTGGCTAAAAGCGCTTTTAAGCCAACTTGATATAAAAACAGAACATATGAGCTAAAATTAGAAGTCAACAATGAATTAGGGTTTTAGGAGGCTATAAGAGAAGGTATAATGACCTAATTCATCATTATGCAGATTTTGACTTGTCATTAAGGAGAAAGGCACATCTTAGGAGAGGTAGCTCAGTGGATTCCAAGAGGAATACACCAGTGGTTGATTTCGGTGTTGAGAGGCACACCCTAGTCATCAGGGAGATCACATAGGTCTTCCATTAGTCTTCAGTAATATTTCTACAGAGTTCAACAGCAGGGGCGCACTTGTTCAAGGAGAGGGCACAACTTATGAAGAGGTTTAGTGGATCAACTTGTCCCATTCACGAAGAGTTCATAGATTCCCCTCTGACCCATTTGAGAGGAGGGCCATATGCATATTTTCCTTGGTTTCTCGTCAAATTCTGACGAGGGAATCATCATGGATGCATTTTCCAGACATTGGGAGTACGACACTTGGGGAGGACACATTCGGGGTTCTCAAGCGATCATCAGAATAGATCCAGGGAAACCCTTCTGACCCATTTCACAGTAGGCCAAGGAGATCAGTTTGAGACACATCTCAGCCGATTCCAACGGTGGAATCACTAGGGTGCAGTTTTCCAATAGTAGAAGGGTGCATTCCCCCAAGGGGATCCATCTGTGTCCAGACACACCAATAGAGGGGCAAGAGGGAAAACATGGCACATTGTTAGGGACAGTTTCCATACCGATATGAGATATCTAGCCACCAGGGAAAACTTTCTAGACTTGCAGCAGTTACCGCGTGAGCTGCCATAGCTTGCAGATCATCCATTGATCTAGTAGTGTCATCTATCATCGGGTATTATCATTTTAGTTTGTGTATTGTATTACAGCTAAGATCATTTTTTCATTGATCTAGTCGAGTGATTTATTTTATTGTCATTCGCATTCAACATTGTACTCTGGAGATATCATAATATACAATTTATAGTCTTTTGTCTCATTTACCATATGTAAACTCAATAAATATGTTGTAAACAATTAATCATACACACACATTAGCATAGTTTCCCAGACTATCCAAGTTAGGAACATTACAGTGGTATCATAGCTTTAGTCCTTCCAGCCTATGACTAAAGATGATGAGTGAAGCAAAAGACCTAGGGGGTTGTGAGCATGTAGGTGACGAATATGTCACTTACAATAAATGCAAGGAGGGAAGACCTAGACCTGATTTTCACCCTTTTCCTCCGAGCTTAGAGGAAGAGGAAGAGGCACAAAGGGAAGCAAAGAGAAGGGAAGAGCGTGAGATTGATAATGAGGAAAAGAGGATGTTAAGAGACATATATGAGAGACCAGAGGGTAGTGGTAAGGCCCCTATAGACCCAGAGGCATCCTTCATGCAGGTACTCGACAATCTGGCAGTTAGTCAGCAGGCCATGACTCAGTCCTTGGCATAGATGGTTGATATATTGGCTATAGTGGGCACCCCAGGAACACAAGCCCCACATGCAACACAAGGGAACTCAGGGGCAGGCAGTAGACCCTAGTCTCCTACTTGCACATACACCTCTTCGAGTAGGATTCCTAAGCCATTGTTCCCTAGTTTCCATAGCGCACCCCCAGCAGCAACATAACAGTCGATAGCAAAAAGGTCACCTACTCAGGTGGAGGACATTGGAGAGTACATGAGGGACTATGCAGCATTGGGTTGTGACTTCCATCAGGACATGACTTTGGTCGAGTATTCTGGAATCAGACTTAGGAACCGCCCCAGAGAGCCACAGAGAGGAGGACAACAACAGTAGCAAGGGAGTAACATTGATTTCATCCAGAAAGTTGGTAAACTCACCATACCTTCTTTTGACGGATCGTCCAAATGCACCGCCAGAGCTTGGGTACAAAAGCTAGACACATACTACAAGCTCAACCGGATGACCGAGACATAGTCCATCAGATTCACTACCCTACACTTGGAGGGTGAGGCACAGGAGTGGTGGCATCATGGATTGGTGATGTTGGGACATAGTCACATCACCTCCTATAGGGATTTCACAGAGAGACTCATGGACAGGTTTGACAGGAGGGATCCCGAGATCCACTTCAGGGATCTATCCTAGTTGACACAAACTGGCATAGCAGAGGCATTCATCACAGAGTTTCAGCAGGTAGTAGTGGCAGTGACAGATATATCAGAGCCCAGGATGATCATGTTATTCAGAGAAGGACTCATGTATCCCTTGAGAGGATGGGTGAAGGCATACATGCATCACACCTTGTAGGATGCCATCTTACACACTCGATATTTAGCAGACTCAGTGCCAAAGACTAAACCCTTTTCCAAACCTTTTGTACCACAAAAGGACCGAGACAGGAAGCCATTCCAGAGAGAATGGAAGGGAAAGGAGAAGTTGGATGATTATATGAGGCGAGAGATTATGAGGAAGAAGCTTTTCTTCAGCTGCAGAGACCCTTGGGTCATAGGCCACAGGTGCATGGGTAAGGGAGAGATTAATTATATTGAGGTGGCAGCAGACAATGTGGACAGTGAGGAGGAGGAGAAATATTGTGGATCCACTAGCTCAGAGGAGGAGTCAACATAGGCAAAGGATCATCCTCCTCGTAGACCACTGACACCGGCAGAGACCCACCCACCGATAGTTCAACATCCTCCTAAGTAGGCTAACAGACGAAAACCAACAAAGGGAGGAGTCATAGTGACCCTTTCTGGTGTTCCCAGGTATGATACCCTCCAGATCAAAGGTGTAACACCCCTTTCGCTCACTACTGTGTAGGTGTTACTACGCGGAATAACAACATTCTCACTCACAATTAATAACATGCATTTAAAACAAGTTAAACACATTCAACACAGAGTATTCATACAAATTACTGCCATAATCAACAATCAATACTATTTAATATTAATTCATATACATAGCGGAATTCATGATAAAATAAGCAGCACAGTCATGCAAAACATGATTAAATCATAATCAGGTACTTATCTTTGAAATAGTGGTAGTTCCACCAACCAAGTGCAGGCCTTCCACGAACCTCCCAGCCTTAGACCGCACTGCTCATCAGCTCAGCAGTGGGTCACCCCCGAGCTGGGACTAAGCTCTACCCCAAGGCAAGGAATCCTAGGCTAGGCTGAGGTTACAGGGAAAATAGCGCATAGTCACAAGGAAGGGTTTCTCTCCCAAGAACCACCCACACTCACTGCCCACAGACCCTCATTCCCCACATGCCTATTCCACCCCAAGAGTATACACCTTCTCTGTCACCTAGACAGTCCTTCGGTTGCTAACCTCCCTTGCCTTGGGTTACAGCAACAGACTGGACCAGAAGTCTCCGGGCTCTGTGGCAGCTACAGGGTTCCTTCCAGGAGTCCTCTCCTTCCTCCGCACACTCTCTCACATAGAGAGAATCGCTCACAAGCCAACAAGCCACATGCAGTCCAGTACTGTGTGGCCACAACAACCCATAGGGAAAACAGACACAGGCTTTCCCAAACTGGTTCAGCAATCACAGTATGGTCTCACGGTCACGGCTTTGGACATGGACTCCATGCACAGGCTCGCTCTGTCAGACAGAGGATGCACACAGATTCTCCAGACACAACTCGAGCTTTTCCAGTTCAAAACAGAGATGAAACCGACTCTTTCAGAATTGATCACAGGCTTCTGGTTCAGTACGGAGTATACACGGGTTTTTCAGTTCAAAAGGTGTATGAGGTTTTTCTGCAGAGGTTGGATACATCATACCGTTCAAAGGTCGTATGCACTCAGGCTGTCGGGTGGAATGGAGGAGAACCCCCTCTCGCGGCTCATCTTGGCTGTTTTATTCGCATGCACCAGGGTTGACACTTGTCACCCTTGNTGGGTTTTCTTCCCCTAGAGGGTTTCCCAGGATAAATGTTGTGTCTCTTGTGAATGTGTATTTCTCAGTGATCTTGTTCTTATGATGCTCTTATCTATTGAAATGCAAAGAACTATAATAATGGCATAAACATTAACAGGCATCATGGACTAGTGACATTGGGTCATAGTCACATCACTTCCTACAGGGAGTTCACAAAGAGACTCATGGACAAGTTTGACAGGAGGGATCCAGAGATCCACTTCAGGGATCTAGCCCAGTTGAGACAAACTGGCACAGCAAAGGCATTCATCACGAAGTTTCAGCGGGTAGCAATGGCAATGACAGATATCTCAGAGCCCAGGTTGATTATGCTATTTACAAAGGGGCTCACAGAACCCTAGAGAGGATGGGTGAAGGCATACAGGCCTCACACTTTGTAGGATGCCATCTTACGCACTCGAGATTTGGCAAACTCAGCGTCGAAGACGAAACCCTTTTCCAAACCCTTCAAACCACAGAGGAACCGAGACAGGAAACCATTCCAGAGAGAGTGGAAGGGCAAGGAGAAGTTGGATGATGAGACAAGGCGAGAGCCTATGAGGAATAAGCTCTGCTTCACCTGCAAGGACCCTTCGATCCCAGGCCACATGTGCATGGGAAAGGGAGAGATCCATTATATTGAGGTGGCAGCAAACAGCGTGGATAGTGAGTTGGAGGAGCAAGACAGTGGATCCACTTGCTCAAAGGAGGAGCCATCGCAGGTAGAGGAGCAACCTCCCCGTAGACCACCAACACCGGCAGGGACCCACCCACTGGTAGTACCACAGCCTCCTAAGCAGGCTAACAGACGAAAACCAGCAAAGGGAAGAGTCATAGCAACCCTCTCTGGTGTTCCCAGGTATGACACCCTCCGGATCAGAGGGATTATTGAGGTACATCGGGCAATCGCCCTAATAGATGGCAGGGCCACCCACAACTTCATTGATGTTTCATTAGTATCGAGGCGGACACTTTAAACAGAGGAGTTTGAGGGGTTTGATGTTGCAGTAGCAAATGGCCATACATTGGAGTGTCTGGACAGAGTTCCAGACTTGGAGATAAAGTTAGGTAACTACACCATGAGACACATTTTATGTAGTTGACCTATCTGACACAGATGTGATGTTGGGAGTCCAGTGGTTGAACACATTGGGAAAAATCACCACCAACTACCAAACCTTGGAGATGGGGTTCAGAGACAGTGACGAGAAAAGGATTGTTCTGAGGGGCATGTCAACAAGGGCACCCAGGACAGGTTCGGCCAAGAGGATGGAGAGGATATTCAAACATGGGGAGGTAGCATATGCCGCAGAGTGTTTGATCACTACGTAGAGGGATTCAAAGGCTCAACAGCAGTATCAGGCAAAGATCAGGAACTTGTTGGGAGGGCATCAACAGGTTTTTGGTTCGATTCCACTAGGGAGACCATCTGATAGGGGGTTTGAGCACACCATTGAGTTGAAGGAGGGGACCAAACCTATGATCACACCACCCTATCATCATCCTAGGAGGTTCAAGGATGAGATAGAGAAAGCATTTAAGGAATTGCTAGCGATGGGACACATCAGACCTAGCAACAATCCATTCGCTTCTTCAATTGTCTTAGTTCTGAAGAGGGATGGTACCATGAGGATGTGCATCAATTACCGGGCCTTGAACAAGAAAACCATGAAGAATCGATATCCTATCCCTCGCATCGATGAGTTGATGGATGAACTGCATGGGGCAGTTTTATTCTCGAAGATTGATCTACGCTCTAGATATCATCAGATCAGCATCCGAGAGCAGGACATAAAGAAGACGGCATTCGGATGCCACTTTGGTCATTTTGAGTTCCTGGTTATGCCATTTGGGCTAACCAATGCACCGGCTACATTTCAGTCTTGCATGAACCACATATTTAGGGATCAATTGAGGAAATCGGTCTTGGTTTTCTTCGACGACATCTTGGTCTACAGCAAAACATGGCAGGAGCATATGAAGCACTTGGATGAGGTATTGAGCATCATGGAGACACAGTCGCTATACGCCAAAGAGTCCACGTGTGAGTTCGGTATGACAGAACTACTTTACTTGGGCCACATTATCAGTGCACAAGGGGTACAGGTGCACCAGGAGAAGATCAAGGCCATTTTGGATTGGCCAACGCCCAGAAATGTGACAGATTTGAGAAGCTTCTTTGGGCTATGTAGTGATTACAGGCGGTTTGTCAGGGGTTTTTCTCAGCTTGGAGCACCACTTAAAAATCTCACGAAACATGGGGCTTTCATCTAGACCGATGAGTCACAGAAAGCCTTTGATCACATGAAGGAAGTCGTGGGCACATGTTCAGTGCTAGCGTTACCAGTATTCACTTTACCATTTGTATTAGAGTGTGATGCGTCTAGAGAGGGTATCAAGGCAATTTTGATGCAGGGAGGACACCCCATTGTGTTCGAGAGCAAGAAGTGTTAATTTTCAAGCATAAACAGAGATAGAAGATAACAGTAGTGTTCTTTGCCTCTTTAAATGATAAATAGAAACATCAAAATCATAGGACGATCACTCATTCACAGAGACACAAATGTTTATCCTGGGAAACCCTCAAAGGGGAAGAAAACCCAGCGAACTTATGTGATATATTGATCAGTGAAATAAGTACAATGAATTTACAAGGCAATAGCACTAAGTCTCTATTACAAAACTGCCCTCAAACCTGTAGCTTATACTGTAGCTGTGCTGATTCAAATCTTCCCTTTAATGGCGGACTCTAGATTGCTCTTAAGGCTGCCTCAGAATAAGTGAAAGATGTTGCCCAGAATTGAGTATTACAGCCCTTAGAAAAGGTCCTTTAGTTGTTGTATAGAACAACCTTTAATTGTTGTTAGAATATCTTCATAACAGAGTAAATTTGTTGCTAAAGGAGTGTCTCAGTTACTGCCCAGAATGACTCTTAGATGTTGTCCAGAAAATCTCTTAGAAGAGAGTGAAAGAAGGCTGCTACAGAAGAGATTATCAGTTGCTAGCTGCTCCTTCAGAAATACTAGTTGCTGCCTCTGAATATGCTAGTTGCTCCTTCAGAAATACTAGCTACTCCTTCAAAAAAATCCCTAGTTGCTCACTCAGAAAAACCTTAGTTGCTCCCTCAGAAACTAGAGTACAGAACTCTTAAGACAAACTGATATACAAAACTGATATTAAGAATGAATGAGAAGAGGGCACCTCCCTCTCTTTAAATAGTAAATATTTTAGGTTAGGAGTTTTAGGTTAGGGCTTCCTTAGCTTAGGATAGGAGCTAGAGTAGGTGGTCGACGTACTTTAGAGGAAGGCGGTTAAGGCAAGGGACAGTTGGCAAGGGGGCAGCTTTAAGTGGGAAGCTTAAGGGTGTAGCTTGAAGCTGCTTGAGGAATATCCTTTGTAGCTGCTTTACCTTTTAACACTCCCTCTCAGCAAAGAGGGTATTCTTCAAGCATCCACATCCACACAGTTCTTTCTATTGCACACAATCATTGACTTGTTGACGGGATCAATATATCACAAGAAGTTTCGTATCCTTATGCAGATAAGGATCATGGAATGTGATTATCCAGTTCTCCTTAACCATGGTCAACTGCTAGAGTTATTTCACTTAGGGGTGGCCAGTCCCTAAGGAATGCTCATAGCTCATCATGAAGACCTAGGAGAATTTTTTCACATTTCCTTGTCTTGACTTTTGCTTTGACACACAAAGCTCACAAGACTTGTCTTGACTTTTGCTTTGACACACAAAGCTCACAAGACTTGACTAGGCTCACAGAGGTTGTATGTTCCCCCTGACTTTTGCATTAGTCTATCTATGCTCACAGAGGTTGTACGTTCCCCCTGACTTTTGCATTAGGCTTACATAGCATCTCGTTCGTCTTGACTTTTGGTTTGACTCACAGAGGTTGTACGTTCCCCCTAACTTTTGTCAATATCTCACAAGACTGATTGATTCTCCAAATCTACCTGGCTAGCTTCAGGGTGGCCACTTAAGGCCTCACATTGGAGAATGTCTTATGATGCTGCTATACCTCTCAGTGAGGGACACATTTTCTGCCATACCAAGCTTGTCTCAGAAGTACACAAATTTTCCAAGAGACAGAGGCTTAGTCAAAATATTTGTTATCTGCTCATCAGTATGAATGTACTGCAGCTTGATGGTACGTCTTTGGACCATGTCTCTGATGAAATGATATTTCATCTCAATATGCTTTGATCTGTCATGGAAGACTGGGTTCTCTGTGAGCTTTAAATAGCTCTGGTTATCACAATGGATAACAGTTGTTTCTAACCTCTCTTGAAGCAACCTAGACAGAAGCTTTCTCAACCACACTGCTTCTCTGCTTGCATTACTGGCTGCTATATATTCTGCTTCAGCTGTACTTTGTGCTATAGAGCTTTGTTTCTTGCT
>SNQJ01S0003789.1:74495-87484 GCA_010110895.2 Picea sitchensis | reverse complement strand
CTGTGTTTTTTATATATGTGAATGATGTTGAAAGTGCCATTGTTTATTTCCCTGCATTATTGTGATTAGCATTCAGAGTCTCTACAAAAGTTTAAAAGAACCATAATTGTTTAAGCACGGAAACAACTGATTCACCCCCCCCCCTCTCAGTTGTCCAACACTTATAGATGTCTCTAAGATTCAGTTCAAAAGCACAGACATATTTATAGGCAAACCTTAAGCAATATTTAGTTTCTTACAGGGAACAAAATAGGATATATAGAAGTTAATCTCTTCTCATAAATCTTTCATTCACCGGGAAATTAACATTTTTGGAAAAATTTCTTAATGAAAGAGCATAAAAAAACATGTCATCTATAATTTAAAGAACATCTACGAGGAAGATTTAATGAAGGTTTATCTTGTGTCATTTTCACAAAATTTTGGAAAGAGAGAAAGGGAAGGTTGCCATATCAATAAAGGCCTTGAGTTGAACATCAAAGGATGAAAGAGACAAAATGAAGTTTTGTTCAAAGACATCAAGCTCGAATAAGTGAGGGGCAACATGTACAAATTTTTAAGTGAAGTAAGGGAGCACACCTATGCACATGGCCATAGGAACAACATGGGCAAGGTAGACAACTAAATAAGAGAGGAGGCTTGTAAGCATTAAAGGATGAATCTATGATTACAACCGCACATGGATTAAGTATAATTGTAATTTTATATATTTTATTAAAATTATGTCCTTGTGATCTATTTTTAGAATGAGGACAAATACATGCAAGGCCAAGGAGCCAAGTAGAGTAGAAAGACTAAGATTCACCCGATTTTGATAAATGGGACTCTTGCTCATATTTGATGGGGAGGGGGGTTGTTGAACATTAGAAGCTAACTTCAAAATTTAATGGAGAAGCCATTTTTGACTAAATGTTGTTGGATATTCTTGGTGTTGTGAGATTAGTGTAGATTATTCTCGATGTTCATGGTGTTTTGGAAAGTTATGAGAATCAATATCTATTTGTTGTAGATTGTTCTCATGTATATCGTATATGTTATTGCTTTATCCTATTCCGTTTTTCTAACAAATGGAAATAGAGTTGTAGTTTTCAGTCTAAATTGTAGGTTCACCTCTATTTGATGTCAGTGATATGGAAATTTAGGCAATCTATAATTTGATGAATTTGTTTCTATTTATTGCTTGCATTATTTATTTTGGCTTTATGTCTATCAATTCTTTAATTTCTTTAGCTGGGAAAAATTAGATTAAATTAGTTTTAGAGTAGCACAATTCTGCACTTGTATACCGCATTCTACATTTAAATTAAAGTCATAAAATTAGCAATGGAAACCAAGCCATAATCCTAAGAGTTCACTATTTGAAACAATGAAATGTCTAATTGGGCCCTTTGTGAACCTATCTAACATTGATAAGGAAACATTTCCCTGCGTCAACATGCACACAAGTTGAAACAAAATGTGGCCCAAGTTTTATACGGTGACAACTTTCCAATCACATAGTTCCTCATTCTTTTATACCCATAATCGATTGGGATTCAAGTGTGAGGCCCAAACTTTATACAAATAATGTTTAACTTAAATATTAGCAAAGCATCATCATAAAGCTCTCCATTAATGAACATTGTAGATTCAATGTGTTTATGGATGGTAGATGTTTAAGAGAAATGTTCTTGCTCAAGAAGAATATTCTTTCTTTCTTGGACATCATTCTTGTCAACATAATTTATAGAGTACAAATAAGGTTATGGAGATAATATTTTCATTATGTTAAGGTAGGAGAAACGCTTCCCTAATGAAAGATAAAGTAAAAAACACACCACATCACACTACTAAGTGTTAAGAGTTCTCTCTTTGAAAATTGCTTTCCTCACCTTGCCTTTTATATCAACATTGAATGGTGTTAACCCTACTAGAAAAAAGTCATGAACAAACTTACAGGTGGTCTAAGGAATAAGTTTTTAGTAGCATTAGAAAAGGAGCAATGGTTGAGGAAAATTAAATTCATCAACACCTCATGAGAATTGAGCTAATGTGGTGCTATCCAACCCACAAGAATGATGGGAATTATCTAAGTGGATTATGAGTTATATGCATATGGATGCTTCTAATTTATTTTTCATCCCCGTTCATTTCATCTCTATGCTATTGTAGATTACAAACAAGAAAAATGTATATTTTAGTTATTGTCTGTTGGAAACATAATATGTAAGGGTTATGATATTATTGTATCATTCACTTGGTACCTGTAAGGTCCTCGACTAGAAGGGCATAGACACCCTTTCCCAAGTCCTCAAGGAGATATAATTTGGGGTTGCTCCAACACCCAAGAGTTGCATTAGTTGGGAAAGTGGACACCTTGGGAACGCGAACATGCCAAGGGGCTTTCCCAATCATGAGGTGAAGGATGGGGTGCACCAAAGAGGTTTGGGTGCATCAACATGAGGAGTGCACCAAAGGTTGGGGCACGCCAGTACCAAGGGACATGAAGGTTGAAAAGTGCATGGGTTCATGGGTGCGTGGATCCATGAAGGGGCACAATGGTTCATTTGGGCATGTTTGTCTTGAATGGGTGCGACACACCCAAAGGATGCGGCAATTTATGAAGGTGACATTTGGAGTCCATATAATAACACAAGGCGCACAACCAAGGAAGGAAATGAACAAGAGTGAAGAGAGAAATATCAACACCAAAGTTCTATGGTAGATTCAGACAAGGTGGGGTGAGTTCCATCAAGGAGACAAGTCGCTCCACATGGGAGGACGTGTGCTGCCTTAAGGTGATTCTATGGACAGAGTTGGGGAAACCTTCTTTGGATCGAGTCTAGCAGCTGGTGTGGCGACTTTGGAGTTTGGGGAATTCTTGTTGCAGGTATGGGTGAGGCATGCTATGAGACAGAACTAAAGTTTTGTGTAAAGTCTTGCGACAAAAAATAGATGATGAGTTTGTGGTGGACACACATTTGGAGCACATTGCAGGAGTTTCAAAAGTTGTTGCGACATATGAGTCTTAGTGTGACAAATATGTGCATGAGTGTCTTGGTGAGGTGAGGTGAGTCGTGCGACTCTTCCCAAGTTGTAAATTGAGTCAGTGGTGCTCATATTGTAATTGTTTCACAATAATAAAACTTAGCTGAGTGTTAGGCACGTCTTGTGCCTTCCACATTATATCTGTGTGTCTCTCTTTTTTTCCGCAAGTGTTCTCTTGGTTTCGCATATTCATGGATGTATGATTAAATGACTAAGTGTTAAGTTGTTAACAAGGTCGTCTAAGTATACAAGTGAGTTGCACTACACTAGGAGTGTGACTTTCCCATAGCCTAGAATTGAGTATGGTTATGCTCTAGGTGAAGAGGCGTAGTTCATACGAAGTATCCTTGGTGTTTCCAAGCAACCGAGTGAGAACCGTCGTGGTGTCGCACGCCCTCAAAAGGTGCACAATTGTAAGATCTGAGCAGGCATCCTGTTGGGACGTGACAAATGGCATCAAAGTAGATTTGTCTCTTCGCCACTATCACAGTTCGAATGGTGGTGTTTGTTGATGTTTTGGTAAACGTGGGAGGTATTAACCTCCATGGATAAACTTGTGACTAGAATAGAATATTATGGAAGTAAGAGAAAACCTAAACAGATGTGTGAAAACTCTAGAAGATAAGTCGGATCAGTATAAATAGAAGGCACTTTAGCTCATTTGAAAAAACACACACTCACTTAGTTGGTGCACATATCTTAGAAGTGCAGTAGCAACAAAAGTAGTGCGCAAGTCTGGAAGAGGAGCAACAACAAATGCAGTGGTGCACCACACTCTTGTTCATCCTTTTTGGCACTCTTACTTGTGCGATACCTTGGAGAAGGCGTGTTCTCTTAGTTTATCTGTTGGTTCTAGTGTGGCTTCCCAGAATCATTCTATCTAGCAAAGGTTAAGGTGCTCAGGGGTGGCTTTGTGCCTATGGTTGGGTGACAATGGTGTAGCATTCTCTATGGTAAATGAGCACAATATTATAATAGGTTATGGGCCCACACCACCTTCATAATAATATAACCACTGGAAGGTAGATCTACAACTCTCTGTCAAGCTCGTTGTAGCACAATTCCAGTTTCAACTAGGGTTTCGGATCTTCCAGCAACAACAAACCCTAACCTGATTGTTCAGGCACTTTAAGTGAAGTGTTTGGCATAATTCTTGGATATCCTAGTGTGCCCTAACCCAATGCATCTCCTGGTTCCCTCAGCCATAAAAAACATCAAAGTTGAATTTTTTGGCGTCAAAGTCAAAGTTTGAATGGTTAAAATCAATGTTTGACTGGTCAAAGTCAATGTTTGACTGGTCAAAGTCAAGGTTTGACTATTCAAATTCAAAATACTGGTAAAGGTCAAAGTCAAATATAGTCATGAATTCCTCCATAAAATCAGAGTGGTGCAGCAAAATCATGGTCCCTTGTTAGAGCATGGAAGACAAGGATTGACATCATCCTTGCAAAGAACAAAGGGAAAAATTATGGAACCACAGAATGAAGAGCATGCGTCAAAGGATGCAGAGTTTGATTTTTGGAGCTTCCAAGCACATGAACATGGAGTAGGAGAAACAATAAAAAGCAACTACTGCAGATCTAAATATCTAGAAAGAAAATGGATCTTTGTCCAAGAAGCAATTGTAGAGCCAGAAAGATCTAAGATCTAATACATTCATAGGAACAACACACTCTCTAGGTTGGAAAGAATACTTGTCTCAGAAGAAAATCAACTCAAGTGGAACAATAGCCAGACTCCAGGTTTGCATATCAGGTTTGATATTTTTATTGTTGCTTAAGTATTGAAATCCTTTAGATTTTATTATGCCAGGAAAAAATGAATACTCAGTAGCATGTACTGTTAATATAAATAATTATTGTACTTAATTGCAATATGAACTAACATCTCCTCTAGGAGATATTTCTTGTTCTTGTTTTCAGGCAAGACACCTTGGTAATGCTATAATGAATTACCATTAAATTGATATGTTCTTATATAAAATGCTATTATATTGGAAATACTTTTGCTCTTGTTGTTCATGTTTCAGGCAGGTTATCCTACATATTCCAGGAAGGTTACCACATAAAGCAAGACTTGAAAGGACTCATAGGAAGTCAAAATTCAGAGGGAGTTAGTGATCAGGAAGAAGCAAGGTTTCGTGACACTTTGCAGGAGGCATAGGGACAAGCATTAAATGGAAGTGTGGTTCAAGGATTCTCTTAGTTAGAGGGAGTTGATAGAAGAATTCGAAAATAAGGATCTTGTAGTCCTTGTGCCGAGTTGTAGGCTTCATGCCGAGTTGTAGGCTTCACGTTGAGTTGTATGCCTTGTTCTGAGTTGTAGGCTTTATGATGAGTTGTAGGCTTCATGCTGAGTTGTAGGCTTCATGCCAAGTTGTAGGCTTCATGTCGAGTTGTAGGATTCATGCCGAGTTGTAGGCATTGTGCCGATTTGTAGGCTTCATGCTGATTTGTAGGCCTTGTGCCAAGTTATAGGCTTTATGCCGAGTTGTAGGATAATCCAATGAGATGGTTTGATATGCCGAGTTGTTGCTACACCAGTGAGACAGTTTGGTATGCTAGTGGCGTAGTCGATAACCTATATGGCTGTGATGGTGTTTCTCGTAATATGATCTGGGTGATCATGAGATAGCATGTGTAGCTCTGGTGATGCTATCGGTCTACAAGACCATGTAGGTCTTGCCCATGCCATGTGAAATGGATGGACAATCATGATAGTAATGATGATACTCATGACATGGGTGACCACATTATGCGGATGTATCCCATGATGATGATGGTGACACACACTATGAGGTGAATCTCTAGTGTTCTCTAGTAGTTTGTGGCCCTTAGATGAGATTGACAGGTTCACATGGGTGTATCCATGTGTGACGTAATGATGCTATGAGTAGCATGGTCTGTGTAACCATGACACGAGGATCATGGAATAACGAGCAAGGATATTAATACTAGAAGGGAACATCATGGTTAAATACCTCCCTAGATAAGAGGGAGTGTTGATGTTTTGGTAGTTGCGATAGGTATTAAACTCCATGGATAAACCTTTGACTATAATAGAATATTCCAGAAGCAAGAGAAAACCATGGAAGACAAGTCGGCTCGGTAGAATAAGTAATATTGAAGTATTATATACAAAAAAGGATAGGTCAACCCTGCTTGAAGAGACACTTGTTCACCTGGTTAGATTAGTATAAATAGAAGGCTCTTTAGCTCATTTGGAAAAAAATACACTCACTCAGTTCGTGCACATATCTTAGAAATGTAGTAGCAACATAAGTAGTGCACAAGTCTGGAAGAGGAGAAACAAAAACTGTAGTGGTGTATCACACTATTGTTCAACCTTTTTGGTACTCTTACTTGTGCATTACCTTGGAGAAGGTGCGCTCTCTTGGTTTATCAGTTGGTTCTAGTGTGGCTTCCCGAAAACATTCTATCTAGCAAAGGTTAAGGTGCTCGGGGGTGGATTTGTGCCTATGGTTTGGTGACAATGGTGTAGTATTGTCTATGGTAAACGAGTACAATATTCTAACAGTGTTGAGGCACACTGCAGTTGGTTTCATAGTTTGTCGTGAATAATTTTTAGTGGGAACGTTTGCAAACTTGGTGAATAGTTCGATGGAGCGAACTAGTTCATCGTAGAGAAATTTCATCAGACTTACGACAAAGGTTTTGGTTGATAGTGCGGTGGAAGGTTGATCTGGGTGCACCCCTTGTATAGATTGAGAGCAGAGTTTGTGGTGAAACAAAGTACTTGGGAATGGTGGGTGGTTGTATAACTCATCACATAGTTCATCACAGGACTTGTCACAAAAATGATTGCAGAGGTTGATCACAACATTGATCGCAACAGTAACCACATAGGTGATCGCAAAGGTGATCGCAACAATGACTATAGAAGTGTTTGCATATGGTGATCACATAAGTGATCATGGAGTGGAGCAGTTTTGAGTTGCAACAAACTGAATGCACCTTTGTGCAGACTCAAGACAAGTAAGGTGCCCATGTGATGCGTTGAAGCACTTGGGTGAGTTGGATGACTTTATGAGACCTAGAGGAGCTTCATAGCAAGGCAGTTGGTTGGGCACATTTTCATCATGACATCTTCATGTTGTGCATCATCGAGAACATCAGTTGAGTCGAGTTGGGTTGTTGGAAGAGTGGGTCGACCGTAAAATTTAGATGAGGTAGCTCTTCAAAGATTTATGATATTCAATTAGTAGCAATATGGCATATAAGTCAGGTGGTGTTTGCATGGTTCCTTGAAGTGGAAGCAGTCAAGGTGCGAAGATGGTAGGACATTGGAAATGAGTTTGGACAATTGCATGGGAAGTTTGGGAATTAGATGTATTTTTGAAGTGGATGGATAGAATCATCCTTGTATCGTAGTGAAGGTGCTATGCAGGTTTGTGGAGCTACGCATGTTGATTGATGGGATTTCATGCAGAGATTTAGTGGCTTGGGAAAGTGAAGGTCCAAGACAACAAACATAAACCATAGGTGCAACCAAGTATGTCATTGGAAAGGTATGGTTGGTTTTGAGTTCTTGCATTTCTTAAGTGTTGTGTTGATTTATTTGAAGGGAAGTCAGATGACTTGGTGGTTCAAGTGTAGTCTGTTTCTGTAATGCCCCACTAATTGTTTTGATGTTTTTTTTGCTTAGTTTTGCGGTTCAAACACTTAGGAAAACAAATTTGCACTCAAACATTCTACCCAAAATTTATAAGTAATTTTAACCTCTATTGGTAAATCTCAGAGAAAAACCAAATACTAAACTCCAAACATTTATTGCATTGAATAATATGACAAAAAAAAATACATTTGGTCAAACCTAACAATAGTATATAAATGATGAGATAATCAATCATGTAAATGCTAGTGCAAGGCTGCGACTCCAACATGTAATTACAACATTGTAAATGGAGAAATTTGGCTCAAAAAATGTATGTGTATAAACTTAAGAACCTTGTGAACATGCTGTAGGTGAAAAACTCCTACAATCGCCCTCCTAGCAGCCACAAATCATTTCCAAAAGCAGGAAGATTAATCGTCTATCAAGAGAAAACATCACCACAATAAGTAATTTCCCAATATGGGAAATTCGACCCCCTCTTTGAGTTGTATTAGTCCCCACTAGATTTACTCGGCCTCCAGAAAAGGATGTGATCCAAGCAAGAAAAACTCGACCTCCTTATAGTAGTCTTGGCCTCCTTTCTATGGTGCGACCTCCTCAAAGAAACTATGACTCTCCACACCAGGAACTTGTCCTACAATGAGAAAATACCCAGCTGTTAATGAAGAGCTCAACCACAACAAAATAACTTAGCCACTGAAAAAGATATCAACCACCATAAAATGAACTCCGTCAAATGAAGCACAATGAATAAATCTAGATGATCTCTTCCCTTCGACCAACTAGGGTGGATGGTATCACCACTAAAACCAATATTCCAATCTCTCTAGGTTTTTTTTGTCCCAAGAGCTAAAGTCACAAGATCTCTCTCAATTTCAATTTTGGAAAATAGCAAGTGCATAATGAGAGAGGGCACCCCTCATTCTCCTTTTATTCTCTCGTTGAATATTTTCTGACCCTTTTACCCTTTTAATAAATTAAAGTGACTTTATTAACTCAATAATCACTTAGGCACCTTTTTACCTGATTACTCATTCTCACCTTTTAAAAATAAATTATTTTCTCGCTTCGATGACATTAAAAAATTAATTGATTCTCTTTTTCCATGGGATATAGCCTACGCGAATCACTTAGGATATTACGTCGATCTCCCGAAGTGATTGTTTGGAAAGGGACATTACAGTTTCCACGATGAAAACCAACAGACTTGAGGGTGGCTCAAGAGGTGTAGATTCGAATAAGTCATGTAGAAGTTGGGACACCTTGACTTGGGTGAAAGTGTGGAGATCTTGGGGTGACCTACTTGGACGATTCCTGTGGTGGACTTAGGGAGATTTGGATGCATCTGTAGAGGTGACTTGAGGAGTTTCCTAACTCTTGGATGAGGCACCTTGGTGTGTTGGTGCCTTAGCCAAATTTGTTGGTTCATGCGATGAGAATTTGGCTAAGGAAGCCAGACTTGTGGACTTGATCGCAATTTGAGTCAAAAGGAAAGATTTGGTTGGATGTATATATGCACGATGATTTCCCTTGACTCTTTGCAAACTTGGATGCAATGCAAATTGTGTGTGGTTGTAGAATATTGGCTAATTGTGCCATGAGGTGGGAAATGGAGTCAAGGTGTTTCGAATGAATTTGTTTTGGGGTGACTTCATAGTGCATTAAAGTGAGGGGAAACCTTTCCTTGATATGAGGATGTGTGCGAATGAACCGAATTGCGAAAGGAAGTGACCAGTTTGTGCATGAGGGTGTGCAGACTCAAGGAGTGTGACAGTTGGACTTGTCATTCAACTAGTTCACGACTTGGGTGAGAACAACAACATGACAAGGGGGTCGAGAGTATGGATGCGCTAGTAAGTTTGGAGACACAACACTTGGAAATTGCAGATGATCTCCTTGATGAATATTGGACGTGGAAGTAATGAGGCAAGGGTGGGCACTTGTATTAGTCTTTGGAGTTGGATGGAGTGATGGAGATGCAACAAAAAAGACTAAGTTCATGCATGAGGAAGTTCATTCTCATGAGTTGGGTGAGGCAATTGGACTAGCTACCCAATCAATCCAAGGCATGGGGGAATTCAGTGTGCGGAGACATGGAAAATATGGTTGAAGTATGGACACAACAGTTAGTTCACAAGAGTTAAACACTTATACATTTTTCATGAGGTTGCAACAACGTTTAAGGTTGTGGTAGAAACAAACCGGAGAGTGATAATCATAGCAAGACAATGGTAGCTTCGACATTACCAACAGAGTTGGGGAGGAGATCTCCTTCCATCGTAGCAGACAGATTGGTTGCACACAATTTTGGGTAGGAAAGAAATGTGGTTGGTTTCCCGAGGTTGTGAATGATTGCAGTGTAAGTTGGAAACTTGGGGTTTCCACTAATTAGGGAAACTCGGGGTTTCCACTTTGGCAGAATTTGGGGTTTCCCGTTGGCACGAAACTTAGGGTTTCCATTTGGTATGAAACTTGGGGTTTCCAACATACTTAACTTACTTGCGATGGGGGAATGATTTAAAACAAAGACTTATATATCACAGATTTTGTGGATGTTTTCGGGGGCAACAACAAATTGAGGTGGGGGAGGGTGTAAGTTCCTCGGCTAGAAGGGTGTGAAAATCTCTCCCAAGTCCTCTAAAAGATAGAATTTGAGGTTGCTCTAGCACCCAAGAGTCACACTAGTTGGGAAAGTGGATTACTTGGGTGAGAGAACATGCCAAGGGGCTTTCCCAAGCATGAGGTGAAGCATGGGGTGCACCAAAGAGGTTGGGGCACATTGACATGAGGAGCACACCCAAGGTTGGGGCACACCAATCTCAAGGGATGCAAAGGTTGACGAGCGCACAGGTTCATGGGCACATTGGTTCGTGAAGGGGTGCATCAGTTTGTTTGGGTGTGTTATTCCAAGGGGTGTGACACACCCAAATGATGCAACAATTCACAAAGGTGATGTTTGGAGTCCATATAAGAGCACAAGGTGAAGAACCAAGGAAGACAATGAACAAGAGTGAAGAGCAAGATAAACACCAAAGTTCTAAGGTAGATTCAAACAAGGAGGGGCGAGCTCCCTCAAGGATCCAAGTTGCTCCACATTGGAAGATGTGTGCTACCTTGAGGTGATTGTTTGGATAGAGTTGGGATGAGCTTGTTTGGACCGAGTCTAGTAGTAGGTAGGGAGACTTTGGAGTCTAGGGAAGTCTTGTCACATATTTGTGTGAGGCATGCTATGAGACATAACTACATGTCTATGTGAAGTCTTGTGACATAGAAGAGATGGTGAGTCTGTGGTGGGTTCACGTTTGATACACACCGTAAGAGTTTCTAAAGTTGTTGTGACATATGAGTCTTGGTGTAATGAATTTGTGTATGAGTGTCTTGGTGAGGTGAAGTGAGTCATGCAACTCTTCCCAAGTTGTAAACTAAGCCAGTAGTGCTCATATTGTAATTGTTTCACAATAATAATACTTAGCCAGGTGTTAGGCATGTCTTGTGTCACTCGCACTATATATGAGTGTCTCTTGTTTGTTTCACAAGTGTTCTCTTGGTTTCACATGTTCATGGATGTATGCTTAAATAACTAAGTGTTAAGTTGTTAACAATATAATCTAAGTATACAAGTGAGTTGCACTAAAGTAGGAGTGTAACTCAATGGGTATGCTCTAGGTGAAGAGTAATAGTCCGGATGAAGTATATTTGGTGTTTCCAAGCAATCGAATGAGAATCGTCAGGATGTCGCACGCCCTTAAGAGGTGCACGATCGTAAGATCCGGGCAAGCATCCAGTGGGGACGTGATAATAATGAATATGAAAAGACACAAGTGAATATGAATAATCATTAGGAGTCCAAGAGACTTCTTGGAATATGAAAGGTCAAGATAGTGTATTTATAGATGTATCATATCAATGAGAAATACAATCCACACTTATTTCCATTTGTGCATTCTAATAGTGGTATCAGAGCTCGTTTAGTATTAAAATCCTTGTAACTCCATGGTAGTGTTCCATGGGAGGCCATTAATGAACCAATGAATAAGAGATGCAATGAATAAGAAGAGACAATGTTGGAAATGCACACAATCAAAGGAGAAGACATCATTGAAGGGGAAATTCACTAATTTTGGAGTGTCTGATGGTAAAATTTAGATTTCTCCTTCAATATTTATCCGTTTTAAATGATTTTAGTTGCATTGGAAACTAGATTAAAATATGCACCGAAAGGTATTTTTGTATTTCCAAGATTCATCTTTCTTTTAACAATATTCATCTCGTAATAATCAAATTGTGTACAATTGCAGGGTATGAAGCCATTAAAATGCATATTGTGGCCACTATATAGAGAAACATTAAGCATATAACATAGTGTTGGAAAGGTATTTCAAATATATATCAAATATCTCTCAATATTGATTAAAAAAATCAGTGTTTATGGAAAAAAAATTGCTGATAAAATTTTCCCAAGAATGAAAAACGACCGCTGCAAGTGAAAATTGATTTTTTCTCATAGTATAAGCTTTTGTTTTCTAAGATAACAGTTGGAAATGGAATGCCCTGGTGACTACCCAAATGGGTATCTTTTATTTTTTCAATTAACTTATTGAATAATTATATTGCTCTCAACAATCTGTCCACAATGACTTGTCGATTATCTACAAGCAACACCATGCAACTTCAAGGCCATTTTCATTCCAATGATCTACACCAGCCATGCATTCCATTCTTTGCTCATTGGAATAATTGTGCTTCGTTTATTAGATGTCTTGAGCATTATTTTTATGTCTTTTCATATTACTTATCACTCATGCTTGAGCTTTATCGATTTCTTGCCATCCTTTGAGAGTTAAGAAGTAAGTCTTTCAAGATTTTTGCATGAATTCCCCATAACCTAAATATTTAAGGAATTTAGCTTGTTAGAAATTGCATTTCATCTCTCCATTTTGATCTCAAGCAAGTTGATTTAGCTTTATTGAATTTTCATTTTCAACTCTCCCTTAAACTTGATTGAAAATCATTTTTTTAGCTCTCTCTTTGACATTCATTTCTAGCTTATGCCCAATATTGAAGACTTGCATTTTCAATAATAATTGTAACTTGAAAATAGTTTTTTTTGCAAGTTGAATTACATTGTAAACATGTGCATTTTCGGTAGAATCCGACACCCTTCATTTGTTGAATTTGAATTGTAGAGTCTGATTGTTCAAGGGTGGAGTTGCAAGAAACCCTTGAGGTCTAAGTCAATGTTTAAATGGCTTGAATTGATGAAATATTAGAGTTACTAAATTATCTAATACTTTGTTATGTGGAAAATACATTCACAACTAACATAG
>SNQJ01S0003789.1:51830-73297 GCA_010110895.2 Picea sitchensis | reverse complement strand
GGGGGGGGGGGGTTGGAAACATAATCTATAAGGGTTATGATATTATTGTATTATTCACTTGGTACCAAATAGGAAAATACACAAGTGAATATGAACATTCATCGAGAGTCCAAGAGACCTCTTGGAAGACGAATCCAAAGGTCAAGATAATGTATTTATAGATGTATCATATCAATGAGAAATATAATCCACGCTTGTTTCCATTTGTGCATTCTAACATTGTCGAAGTTGCACAGGAACCCCTCACGTGGGCTAGGGAGTCCATATTTGGTGTATTTGATTTTTCAAGAGATTTGGAGCGGGAAACACGGTGAACAACTTGTCGAGAACCTTCCATAGTTCTTGTGATTTTAGAGGTTGCATTTAGTGGCTATTTTTAGCCCCATTTCAAAAAGTAGTTCTTCCAAAATCTTTTTTTTTCATGGTTAAAATTACAACCTTTTGCAACCCTATAATGTTGTAAACAAAAACCTTAAAATCAATTCATAATTGAAAAGTGGTGCTACTAGTAGCACCCTTTTTTTCTAGGTTAAAATTACAACTTGTTGAAGAGATTTCCAAAAACAAATTGTGTAGGTAGTTTTGAAATATCCAATGTTTTGAGTAGACAGTCCACCCATCATCAGGGGAAAAAAAAGCTAAAGTGTTAGAACAAAGTGCTAATGAATAGATTTATAGGGTAAAGGTCAAGAGATATCCATTGAAAAATAAAGGAGTTATTGTGAATAAATATTAACAATAAATGTTAGAAATAACTAATTATCCATTTTGAGTACAAGAAATATTTTAATTAATCAACCAATTTAGTTTTTGTTAGAAAATTACAACTTGTTTGAAACTATGGCCTTAGCAATTGGTACCATGGCCTTAATAACTGGTACCAGTATTCATGCACAAAAATAATGTAGTAGTGTCTTTGGATTTTGGAGCTCTTTGGTTCGGTGCAAATGTTTTTTTGCGGCCCATAAAATCTAGGGTGAGGGCCGTAGGCCCTCTCCCCCCTTTCCCCGTCCCATTTTTGTCCCTTCCCGTCCTTTTTCCGGTCCAATGAATATGTTTTGATTTCCTTGCTTGTGTTTCATTTCCCTTCTACGGTGAGTCTAGACAGATGGCGTCCAAATTTGAGGATTTGGTGGATTATGAGGTCAGCCCGGACATGGTTAGGGATTTCCCAGTTCAGGAGGAGTTTCTCTAACTTAGGGCTCGTGCCTCTCCCTCCCGGTGTGTGGAATTTGTTTTGAATACTAGCTCCAGTTGCCTAGTCTCTGAGCTAGCAAAGTCATATCCTCTTTTCAAATATCTTGCAAGTACTAGGGCTACATGAAAAGAAGGTGGCTCGCTTCCCCCGTTTTCCTTTCACACTTCTCTCTTCTCCTCGTCGCGTCGGTCTGTTTCCACCACTCCTTGGTCTAGGCCTAGTTTTGAATCCATCCCTGATTTTTCTATGCCTCAATGTAAAGAATCTCGATACAGAAAGAAAGGAGCAAAGTGTATTAGAGCCAGAGGTGACTCTGTCAAAATAGTAATAGGAGTCAATATCCCAATTGAGAAAGTCATGAAATTCATAGGAAAAATGTTGGTTGGCCGATTTTTCCACAAATTTGTGGGAGATCAAGCTCTCCATATATGGTTGGTCCAAAACTAGGATCCAATTCTAGGCCTCCAAAACAAGACCACAAATGTGCATGGATTCAAGTGGAGGTGGAAGTTCAGGAAGGACAAGTAGGAAACATCGACATAATGTTTGGAGATCGCACTTGGAACTAGAGGGTGGAATACTGGAATCTTCTCTTTCGTTGCGATGGTTGTCGCGAGATAGGCCATATTCAGGATCAGTGCTCGAAAGTAATTCTCGAGGCTTCTCCTTCCTTCAAAATGTGGCGCATGAAGAAAAATACAGGGATATAGGTCTATGCTAAGGTTGTTTCAGTGGAGGGAAAAATTCTGTAGTATCCATTGATCCAAGAAGCGTGGTTACTACAAGTGCAGCGTTGGGAGATTTGACCCTGCACCCTTCTCAGACAGGTATTTTTTTTTCTTAATCAACCTCTCTTCCTTTATGTCCTTCGATTTCGTCTATGAAAGCTCCAACTGAGTCTAGCAGTGTGGCTCCTTCTCTCCACCCTCCCCCTCCCCCTCCCCCTCCCTAGTCCGTGGAACCTTTTCCTTCATAGGTTCCATCAGTTTCCCATCCCTTCCCTCCTTGTGCGCTTCAAACTTCCCCTTCTAAGGGTGTGGCTTCCCCTTCTTCTCTGGAGGACCCCCAGTGTTTTATTCCCCTCCCCCCCCTCCCTTGTCTCCCTNCTCAAAAGTATCCTCATGAGCCTCAGGCCAGATATTAATGCTTCAAGAGACTGTGTGCCCCGATAAGAAAGCAGTGGATATTATAGGGCCTCGGCTGAAAAACTAGTCCTTCATCTCGGTGAATGTTGAAGGCTTGTCGAGAGGGATCCTCATAGGATTGAGACCAGATATTAAGGTTGTCTCATCCTCTTCTTGTTGGTTGTCCATCTCTGTCAAACTCATTCAAAAATAATTTTCGTTTCCATTTTCTTGAATTAATATTTACGGTCCCTACACTGATAGAATCCCCTTCTGGGAAGAATTTTCAGCAGCAGGTGTCTTAAGCGACCCATTGACGATGATAGGAGGATATTTGAATTTAATTCTCTCAATCCAGGAATTTTTGNATTGTAGAGGGGTTGGGCCCCCCAAAAAAAAAACTATCCCTCAAAAGTATCCTCATGAGCCTCAGGCCAGATATTAATGCTTCAAGAGACTGTGTGCCCCGATAAGAAAGCAGTGGATATTATAGGGCCTCGGCTGAAAAACTAGTCCTTCATTTCGGTGAATGTTGAAGGCTTGTCGAGAGGGATCCTCATAGGATTGAGACCAGATATTAAGGTTGTCTCATCCTCTTCTTGTTGGTTGTCCATCTCTGTCAAACTCATTCAAAAATAATTTTCGTTTGCATTTTCTTGAATTAATATTTACGGTCCCTACACTGATAGAATCCCCTTCTGGGAAGAATTTTCAGCAGCAGGTGTCTTAAGCGACCCATTGACGATGATAGGAGGATATTTGAATTTAATTCTCTCAATCCAGGAATTTTTGGGCCCAAACCCTAGAGAAGATCGCTAAAGGGGATTCTTTCTTTCCTTCCTTGAAAACTCTCGGTTGGTAGACGTGAAACTGACCAAGCTCTCTCTTACCTGGAGGAATTTCTGAACTGTAAGTGAAGAAGTTGCAAAAAGACTAGATATATTCCTAGTTTGAGAGTCCTTGATGGACCAAGGATTAAGTTTTAATTCCTTAGTTATAGAGGGTGAGCTCTCATATCATCATCCCATCTTGTTGATTTGGAAATCTAGGTCTGAAGCCTCCCTGTCTCCCCTTAAAATAAGATAGGTTTGGCTGGAGGATGAAGATATCAAGAAACTGGTGACTACATGTTGGTTTAATCTCTCCCCTTTTGTCTTTGATCCCTTGATGGTGCAATTTGAAGCTAACTTAAAAAGGACAAAGGAATCTATAAAAAAAATGGATCCCAATCTGGCGAGCCAAAAAAGATGGGGAGATATTGGAAATTGAAGCCTGCCTGTAAAACCTCCATCAACGCATCGATGAAGGTTTCCTTGATGAAGCCCTTCTAGAGGACCTTAAAGTTATGGAGGAGAGGAAAGCCCAGTGGCTAAAGAAATAAGAACAAGAATGGTGACAAAAGAGAATAACTCTATGGCTTCAGTCAGGCGACAACAATACAAAGTTTTTCCATCATTATTCCAACCTTAGAAAGAATACAAACTCTATTTGGGAGATCAAGAATGAAGAAGGAACATTGGTAAGTTCTTTCCATGAGAAAGAAGAAGTTGGTTCAAGCTTCTTCAAAAAATTGTTCGCTTCTCCGGCAGGTTATCCAATCCAAGATACTTTGGAAGAGGTAACCAAATTACCTCCGATCATCTCAGTGGAAATGAATGAGACTTTAAATGAGATTGTTTCGGAACCAGAGCTTTGTGCAACCCTCAAATCCATGTTGAATGGAAAATCCCTAGCCATGATGGATTTATAGTATAGTTCTTCAAAACCTTTTATGATTTTTTAAAGCACGATTTGTTGTTAATGGTAAGAGAATCCCAAAAGGTGGGAAGAATCCACGATGCTCCTAACTCTACTTTTTTATGCCTCATCCCCAAAAAGAAAAATGTAGAATCCTTCAGGGACTTTAGGCCCATCTCGTGCTGCAACTTAGTTTACAAGTTGATCTCCAAAATCATAGATATAAGGCTAAAGCCATTGCTCAGTGAAATTATTGGGGAGGAAAAATTTGGGATCTTGCAAAACATGCAGATTCACAATGCAGTTGCCTTAGCTCAAGAGGTCCTCCATTCAGTTAAGAAGAAGAACCTTAAAGTCGCCCCTCTGAAATTGGATCTTTCAAATGCGTACGATAGGGTGAGTTGGTATTTCTTACGTTTGGCCCTTCTTCAAATTGGTATCAATGTAAGTATGGGTAACTGAATAATGGGATGTATCCAAAGTGCATCATTTGCCATGATTATAAATGGGTCCACGTCTCGTTTTTTCAAAGCCTCAAGATGCCTACGACATGGGTGCCCTCTCTCCACCTTATTATTTCTTTTAGTAGCCAAAGGTTTAAGCAGGATGATTAAAGAATCCCGGTCTCTTAACAGGTTGAAAGGGGTAAAGGTGTTGAAAACATAATCTATTTATCATATTTTTCTTGTCAACGATATTTTTTGTAGTGTGTTTAGATCGACAAGAAACCTGTTGGAGTTAAAAATAGTTTTATACCTTTTCTGCAAAGCAACAAGTATGATTATGAATCCAGAGAAGTGTTACTTCCTCATTGGGTGTGTTACTTCCTCATAGAAATACAAGGAATTKTTCTCTCACACAAACACATTGTCTCTGTGTCACCTTACATCCACATTCAATCAAGATTTCACTTAATCATCCATATACCCATCATACCCATACATAGACAGCATAATCATGCACACTTTCTCTCAACCAAGAAAAAGTTACATTCTCAATAACTACCCCGAAGCAGAAGATCCCTCCCTTTTAAACCTCATCCGAACCCAAAGGAAGAAATTTGATGATGACTTCAAATATCTTGGTTTCTTTCTCAAACTAGATGGTTACAGGAAGGAGGATTGGGGATGGCTCGTGCACAAAGTAGAAACAATAATATCTGTGTGGGTTAACAAATTATTATCAAGAGGTGGCAAGCTAATCCTGATAAAATTGGTTCTGGAAAGCATTCCAGTCTACTGGAACTTTATTGCGGACATCCCTAAGGGAGTGTTGGATAGGATTAAACATTTAAGATTTAGGATTTTATGGGCATGCCATAATACCCTAGGTGGAACCCATTTTGTTAAATGGGATTCTGTGGCGGCCCTGAAGGAATTTGGGTCTTAAGGGATTAAATATATCCATCCCTTCGCGCGAGCTCTCACCAACAAGAAATTTTGGAGGCTTACCCAAGGTAATTATCTTTGGAGCAGGGTAATGTGCTCCAAATACCTAGCAATTTTATCCTTAGAGGATTGGTTCATAACCCCGATCAAGTTGTCGAAGGTTCCATAGTGTGGAAAGCTCTGGTGGAAGCGTTCCCTCTGGTTGGAAATTTGACGGTGTGGAAAATTGGTAATGGTCGCCAAATCAAAGTGGGATAATACCCCTGGCTCAAGGTAGGGGATCATTTTAGACTATCATATCCTATGATTCATCACCTTAGGAACTCTAATATTCATTTCTTGGTTGATGCTTGCATCAGGGTCCCTCAACCAAGGGGCATACCTGGATGTAAATAATCTGTTTTGTTGGGACTTCCTATTGAATTCTCGCAAGAATGGGAATTGTATATCTCTCTGCTCTGTGATAATTTTATTGCTATAGATGAAGAGACAAAGGATTCTCTGTGCTGGTCCAAAAAACTGAAGGATGGGTCCTTCACTATGAAACTTGGATACAAAGCTTGTCATGAAGAAAGAATGGTGTCACCACTCAAGTGGTGGTGGAAGCCCCTTTGGAAAACTAAGGTCCCTCTTAGATGCAAACTAACCCTCTGGATTTCCCTTAATAATAATCTCTTAATGTGGGACAATGGTCTTAAAATGGGGTGGGTTGGACCTATTATAGTGCAAGTTGTATGTTTGGAAAAGCCAGACCCAACCACAAAGCAAGTGCTACAACTTGAGAATCATACACCTAATGTCACCTCGATGTAGGTCCCACATTTCAAGGGTGACTAGGTCACTCTAGGGAGGCGATCTCGGTGACCCTAGGGGGATTGAGATGGATATGGAGAGAAATGGAAGTGAATCCCCTAGAGGTCGAGTCTAAGTGGAATGAAATGTGGGAAGATATGCCTTGTAAGTCAAGTGATTGTTTCCCCAAAGATATATTACTTCTCCAGATAATTACACCTGCCCGAGACACAAGAAAATCCAACTTGCAATGATATATGTTAGTATGGATCATCAAGTTAATCTTGTCATCCCTATTTTGCAGCAATGTATGACAGTTTATATCAGAAAGTAAGACATTCAATACATCATGTAAAGCATAAGATCAATCAAAAATATTATCAATGAGTATGGAAATCAAGTATGGTTGAAAAAATGCACTTTAAGGCTGAATAAAACAAGTTGTCATAAAATTTATTTTCTGCAGAAAATTGAAGCCTTATGGCTGTAGAATTCAATGTAATTCCGTAGAAAAATAAACCATGGAAAAGTGCCAAGAACTAGCCCAAAAGGTGCACCCTAGTTAGTAGAGTAGGTGAGTGAAGTTAGAGAGGTAGTCTAGGGTTAGTTTAGGATTTAAGAGAGTGTTAGTAGCTAGGTTTATGTAGCTCTAATGGCTGTAGATTAATGTTTGTAACAACAATTAAAGTAGTGGGAGATAGGGGACTCCCTAGAAGGGAAAGACTCCTCTCTATGTGGCAAAACAACTTCAAGCAAGAAACCTTTCAAAAGATCAAAATTTATGTTTCCAAAGGAAATTATTTTATATCTCCAATGCAAAAAATATATGACTAGTGCCTTCACTATTGGGTTAATGGAATCAAATAAAAGAAAGAGCTAGAGAATCTACCTCCTTGGGGGTGTAATCCCTTTTACTTCCCAAGCAAGTTTCTCTATCTAGGGTTTAAGCTAAGAGGGTGTATGCCCTTATACTTCTCTTAGCAAACCCTTGTTCAACCAATAACATGAAGCATAAAATGATGAAGACTATGGTGGGGGTGTATGCCCTTATACTTCCCACCTAGCTCCTAGCACAACAATCCTTGACTTAAAAAGAATGATAGCATAAGAGTAAAATACCATACCAAAATCAAGAAATATGCTAATATAATCCACCATAAAAGCTAGAAATCATTCTTCCAAGGCTAGCGCCTCACTTCGCCATCAACCATTCATCAATATATCCATAAACAAGTGCACAAGAGACAAATAGATCCAAAGATAGCAAAAATTTTAGACCAATACTTCTCAAAATGAGGGAGAATTATGTTAAAATGAGATATTATGATCTCTTATTTATACAAAATGTCACCAAGGTGACTTGTCCACAAATTAAGGGGTAAACCACAAGATTAGGGGTCAACAACCCTAATATTTCCTCCTTAACAAAGTAATATTAAACAATTCATTTAAAATTTCACTTTTGCACAAATAAAAGGAACGTCACCCCTTTAGGTGATGTTTTGGAACTAGGAGAAGGTCGTTGGTGATGCAGGAGGGTAGTAAGGTTTCCCAAAGCCATGTGTCAAGCATCCAAATGTCTTCCTTAATGGTCAAATCCTCAAAAACCTCAAAACTTCCAAGTGCCAATGCATATCATCTCACCACCATGCCCTATCCCCCCAAACATGACGTCAAGATAAAAAAGAGGACGTTTTTCCCCTCCCAGGAAAATCGTTTGGAAAGTGAGGGATGGGCTATGCCATCCAAGTCATCATCAAGGAATTTCGAGTCTGATATTTCTCATCTAGAATTCGGGCCCTTGGCATCCAACCTGTGGGATTGTAGACCCATGGAAGCCCAAGCTAGGCTTGTTCTCCCAAAACTGTCCACCAACTAGGTCCTGCAAAGACAAATGAGCACACCCTCCAAGGATCTCAAGTCATAACATCATGATAAGTGAAACCAATCAACAAATAATCCATCTAAGCATGTGCATAAAAGATAACTATATCAAACAATTAATTTCTCAAAGACACTATGCAACTTGTCAAGCTTGAATATGGGAGGGTTGACCAGGTGTCCTATTGGGTAGATCTTTCCCTAGGTCAAAGAGATTTTCCAAGAGATCCCTCTCTAAGCCATGTAAAGTGGATGAAGTGGTTGGGTTCAAGACTCAATGGGAATAGAGCTCATGACATACAAGGGGTCGTAGTGTCTCATTCATGGGTGCCTTTGTAGAGGGTGTGTGGTACCTTCATTCACAATGCACTTTTTCCAAACCTATCAATTGCCTTTTATCTTTATTTCTTTATTTTCTTTCAATATAGCATAAGGAGAGGTTGAAGGTCACTTCCCTAGCGTGGTGACTAGATGATGGCAATGTCACCAACAATAACCTAGTGGAAATGAGAAGGATGGCTTGTGATGAGACCCCCCTTCTTTCAGCCATGCAACTGAGAGCCATTTCCATGGTTTGGTGACCAGATGATTACAATGTCATACCACTAGATATTCATGGACGTGATAGGTCATCTCGTGATGAGACCTCCTATCCTCCAGCTAAACCTTTAAGCATTCGTTATTATATCATGGGTCCCCTTTACTCAAAGATAAGCATTTCATTGCTTTCTTGGGTGATCCCTAGGTGAAGCATCTAGAAGGTCTATATAAGGATTTTATATTTTACCCAACATCAACTCCTCTGGGCCTTCATCCCCTTCTTTCCATAGATTTAGGGACAACCCCTTCTTGGGTCAATACACCCTAAAATCCCAAGAGATAAGTAAATGGAGGGGAACAATGATGGAAAGTGGTAAGTATGGTTGGGAAAAATATGAAGGCTCATTCAGGGAGTTCTCACTAGCAAACCCATCCCCAAGGAAAACCACTTACTAGGGCACAATGTCAACCACCAAGGTGAAGCAGGGAAAAATTCATAATGTTCAAGCATATATCATGAAATCTAGATCAATCTAAGATACACCATACTCAACTCGCTTAAATATTGAAATGATGCTCACCATAATACTGACTTGTACCTCATGGAGAAAGGCCCATTGCCTTCTGAAAGCCAGTCGGTGTGGTGGATTCCATCTACAAATCTGTGGCTATCTATGGTGGTGAGTGGGTTTTCCATCTGTGCAAAGGGTATTGTTGGTCATGTAGTCTCTCGACACTCCATATCTGCAACCTGAGGGTCTCGAGACATAATATCCTTAGTTATCCACAAAATGGGGATAACATCTGGCTCCTACTTGGGGACATGTGCTCGTCGTAGAGTGCATGCGAACCACAACATATCCTGGTAGAACCGTGCCTGCAAGGAAACATCAAACTATCAAGTGCAGGATGGCCTACTCATCCTTGTTCCCATATGATGATAATAAAAAACCACTAAAATAGAAAACAAAATTTGACATTTTTTCAAAAAAAATCTAAGCTAAGCATGAAATCAATATGCAAGTAGAGAAAAATGAAAATGAAATGCATCTAAACTAGTATGAGCAATCAAGATGCAAATGCAGGGAATAAAAATGACTTACTTACTTACCTGGGGTAGAGGCCTTGAAGAAGTCATGTGACCTGGATGTGAGGTTGGAGAAGAGACCCATCTACTGGTAGTGGCATCTTTCTCCCGTCTAGTAATGTTGTCAGATAATGCCTTTCTTTGTCAGACTTCTTCCTGATGATGTAAGGGCCAAGCCAAGAATTGTTGTCTTCTTAGTCATATCTGGGCTTGCCCTTTCTTTTGTCCGACATGAGCACAGGACTTCCTTCATTGAAATTGATGCAAGGTGTATTATTATCACATGGAGGCTCTGTGTGGACTGTATCTTTGACGTTTCTTCATGTTTCTCATTTTATTTTTGTATAATATGGATAGATTCCAACTCCTTCCCATGGTACTTTGCATCTTTTTTTTATCTGTCCATGGGAGAAACATCTCTATGGAATCTTCCTGCATGAAGGGTAACTCGGATGGATCATACTCAATAACTTGTGGAGGCACATCATGATAGTGTTCACTGACATAATTGGGGCCCCTCAAATCCATCACATGTGTATTTCTATTTTCCTTGTTATGTAAGATCTCATACATGACATCGCCCATGGAAATATATGCATGTGTAAGGTTCATGCTAAGGAAACCTCCAAGGGATGAGGACTATGTCCTCGATAAAAGCATCCCCTAGGAATCAAAAACATCTATCACCAATATGTCCATGAGGAAGTTGATATGTGGAAAATATATAAAAAATACCTCAACGTCTTCATATACCCCCAAGACCTCAACTCTTCTTGAATCAATACCACAAACATTGCCATAAGGTCAGGTTGTCTTCAAACCAAGTTGTTTCATCACCTTCAATGACATGACATTTGTTGAGGCCTCTTAATCAAGCATGCAGTTGTTCAAGCGGAGGCCATTAATGACTACTGAAATATAGAAGGAAGGGTTCTTGTCTCTTGGTGGATCAAGATACATAGTATTCAAAATGATGGGAGGATCCTCCTTCTTGGTTGGCACCTGTAATATCCTCAAAATTTCCCTTTTTACAAAAGAGATCTTACACATCTCTGTCACTGGGACCTCCATATTCAGTTTTCCAAACATGTTTACAACATCTATATTCAACTAAATGTCATATGTAGTATTTGTATTAGGAATAAACTCACATACCAATGGTGGAGGTGGTGGAGCCACCTTTTCTGTTGATGGAAGAGGAGTATTAGGTTGTGATGGAGGGGTTGGAGCATTTTTTCTTCTATAGGTTAATATTTCCCTCCTCCTCAATTCCTTCTTCTGATCATCTGTCAATTTACTTAAGGCCCAGAGTCTCCCCTTTGTTTCTTCTATTCTTCTGTATTCATTGATCTGTTCTTGAGTAACATGTTCATCGTTGAGATTGCAAATCATGAAATTTATATCATTAGGATAATATTTGTCTTGTCGGGGGCACTCATGTTCCATTTGGGGTTCTTGGCATGGGAGACACCAAGATTCTATATCAACTGTCCCAACAGGTTTCAAAGTATCCAGGGCCTTTGCCTCTTGTTGAGGTCTTGGTTTCCAACCGGTGGCATCTCTCTGATGTTTGGAAAACTGAGGTCTTGGAGAAGATTGATTTCTTTCCACTGTAGTCATAAGGTTCATAAGATGATTCTTCATTTGAAGAAACTGAGTATTCATTTGGTCTATATTCAGAGTCAGGAGAGAAATCAGATCAGGAACATTGTTGTTGGAAACCTTCGTCCTTGATTCTGTCTTGTTACAAGGGTACTGAAAAAGTTCCATTTTTGAATCAATAATATTTTCTTCAATGTCGATACTAAACTCTTTATCCTCTACCAATGACGTGGGATTTTTATCTTTAAGAATGTATCAAAACTGTCTTTGAAATATATTCATGTAAAGGAGACAAACTAATGATGTTGTAGGACAGTAATCTATTAGAATTTGATTGTACAACCTGTCAAATCTGGAAATGAATTCCCTCACCATTTCATTCTCTTTTTTCTTTATTTGATTGAACTGAGTCCCAAGTGTTCCATCGTCTGCCTTTTTTGACCATCTTCTCTTGAATAAGTTGGAAAAATCATCATAGGACGTGATATGATTATCATGGAGTCCTTTGAACCAATAAAGGGCTTCTTCAGTCAATGCTAAAGCAAATAACCTCACGACCACATCTTCATGATCAATACTTGCATTTTCCATGTCCTGACCCATGACATAAATGTTGTCTTTAGCAGTTATCACATTGTTTCCTAGGAACTTTGGCAACCACTTGTTGGCTTATGTTGGAATTTTGTTAGGGTAACCTTGGATATTGGTCATGTTAATGGGTTTGTAGAGGTACCTTGCACAAGGGTGAGCCATTGGAAAAAGAGGAAGGGTATTATGGAAAATGGTTTTAGCAATGAGAGACTTGATAGGAGGCCTTCTTTGGTAAACCTTAGAAGGCTTGAACCTCCCAGGGGAAAAGGTTTGGGGAAAGAAGGATTATGGGAAAGTGGAGTCACTAGATGATTTTCAAAATGAAATCATAAAGAAAGGTGGAAAGGTAACGTCCCTCGGGTGGAGTCGTCAGACAAGATAATAAGGGAAAGGCTTTGGGATAGCTTACCAAAGTGTCGTTAGGGTATACCGAAGACTCAAAATATTCCTCGACAGTGACACCAAAATGTTATAGCCCAAGTTGTAGGTTGGGAAAATCCAGACCCAACCACAAAGCAAGTGCTACAACTTGGGAATCCTACACCCAATGTCACCTCAAAGTAGGTCCCGCACTTCAAGGGTGACTAGGTCACTCTAGGGAGGCAATCCCGGTGACCCTAGGTGGATTGATATGGATATGGAGAGAAATGGAAGTGAATCCCCTAGAGTTCAAGTCTAAGTAGAATGAAAAGTGGGAAGAGATGCCTTGTAAGTTAAGTGATTATTTCCCAAAAGGTATATTACTTCTCCGAATGATTGTACCTGCTCGAGACATAAGAAAAACCAACTTGCAATGATATATGTTAGTATGGATCAACAAGTTAAGCTTTTTGTCCCTATTTTTCAGCAATAGATGATAGTTTATATCAGCAAGTAAGACATTCAAATCAACATGTAAAACATAAGATCAATCAACAATATTATCAATGAGTATGGCAATCAAGCATGACTGAAAAAAGGCACTTTAATGCTGAATAAAACAAGTTGTCATAACATGTATTTTATGTAGAAATTTGCATCTTTATGGCTGTAGAATTCAATGACATGCCATAGCAAAATAAACCATGGAAACGTGCCAAGAACTAGCCCAAAAGGTGCGCCCTAGTTAGTAGACTAGGTGAGTGAAGTTAGAGAGATAATCTAGGGTTATTTTAGGAGTTAAAAGAGTCCTAGTATCTAGGGTTATGCAGCCCTAATGGCTGTAGGTTAAATATTGTAAGAGAAATTAAAGTAGTGGGAGAGAGGGGATTCCCTAGTAGGGGAAGACTCCTCTCTATGAGGCAAAACAACTTCAAGCAAGAAACCTTTCAAAAGATCAAAATTTGTGTTTCCCAAAGAAATGATTTTATATCTCCAATGCAAAAAATATATGACTAGTGAATTTATTATTCGGTTAATGGAGTCAAATAAAATGAAGATCTAGAGAAACTACCTCCTTGGGGGTGTAATCCCTTTTACTTCTCAAGGCAAGTTTCTCTAGCTAGGGTTTAAGCTAAGAGGGTGTATGCCCTTATACTTCTCTTAGAAAACCCTTGTTCAACCAATAATATGAAGCATAAAATGATGAAGGCTATGGTTGGGGTGTATGCCCTTATACTTCCCACCTATCTCCTAGCACAACAATCCTTGACTTGAAAAGAATGATAGCATCAGAGTAAAAGACCATACTAAAATCAAGAAATATGCTAAGATAATCTACCATAAAAGCTAGAAAGCATTCATCCAAGGCTAGTGCCTCACTCCTCCATCAACCATTCATCAATATAGACATAAACAAGTGCACAAGAGACAAATAGATCCAAAGATAGCGAAAATTTCATACCAATACTTCTCAAAATGAGGGAGAGTTATGTTAAAATGAGATCTTATGATCTCTTATTTATACAAAATGTCACCAAGGTGACTTGTCCACAAATTAAGGGGTAAACCAAAAGATTAGGGGTCCACAACCCTAATCTCCCCCCCCTTAACAAATTAATATTAAACAATTCATTTAAAATTTTACTTTTGCACAAATAAAACCCTAATTTACATGGATGTCACCCCTTTAGGGGATATTTTGGCACTGGGAGAAGGTCGTTGGTGATGTAGGAGGGTAGTAAGGCTTCCCAAAGCCACGTGTCAAGCATCCAAATGTATTCCTTCAGGTTCAAAGCCTCAAAAACCTCAAAACTTCCAAGTTCCAATGCATATCATCTCACCACCATGCCCTAGCCCCCAAAACATGACGTCAAGCTAAAAAAGAGGACATTTTTCCCCTCTTGGGCAAATCGTTTGGCAAGTGAGGGATGGGCTATGTCATCCAAGTCATCATCAATGCCTTCCAAGTATGATCTTTCTCATTTGGCATGTGTTCCTTTGGCATCCAACATGTGGGATTGTATCCCCATGGAAGCACAAGCTAGGATTGTTCTCCCAAAACTTTCCACCAACTAGGTCTTGCAAAGACAAATGAGCATGCCCTATAAGGATATAAAGTCATAACATCATGATAAGTGAATCCAATCAATAAATAATCCATCTGAGCATGTGCATCAAAGATCGCTATATCAAACAATTAATTACTCAAAGACACTATGCGACTTGTCAAGCTTGAATATGGGAGGGTTGATGAGGTGCCCTATTGGTAGATCTTTCCCTAGGTCAAGGAGATTTTCCAAGATATCCCTCTCTAAGCTATGTAAAGTGGATGAAGTGGTTGGGGTCAAGACTCAATGGGAATAGGGCTCATGACATACAATGGGGTCGTAGTGTCTCATTCATGGGTGCCTTTGTAGAGGGTGTGTGGTACCTTCATCCGCAATGAACTTTTTCCAAGCCCATAAATTCCCTTTTATCCTTATTTATTTATTTTCTTTCGATATAGCATAAGGAGAGGTTGAAGGTCACTTCCCTAGCATGGTGACCAGATGATGGCAATGTCACCCACAAACACCTAGTGGAAATGAGAAGGCTGGCTCATGATGAGACCCCCTTTATCTCAGGCATGAAACTGAGATCCATTACCTTGGTTTGGTGACCAAATTACGACAATGTCATACCACTAGATATCCATGGACGTGATAGGTCGGCTCGTGATGAGACCTCCTATCCTTCAACTAACCTTTTAAGCATTGTATTTTATTGTGGGTATCCTTTATTCAAAGATAAACGTTTCATTTCTTTCTTGGGTGATCCCTGGGCAAAACATCTGGAAGGTTTATATAAGGATTTTGTCTTTTACCCAACACCAAACCCTCTGGGATTTTAGCCCTTTCTTCCCATAGAATGAGGGACAACCCCTTCTTGGGTCAATACACCCTAAAATCCCAAGAGATAAGGAAATGGAGGGGAATAATGATGGAAAGTGGTAAGTATGGTCGGGAATGGTACTATGGATGATCAAGGGATTTCCCAATAGAAAAACCATCCCCAAGGAAAACCACTAACTAGGGCACAATGTCAACCACCAAGGTGAAGCAGGGCAAAATGCATAATTTCCAAGCACATATCATGAAATCTAGAGGAATATAAGATACCACATAATCAAATGGATTAAATATTGAAATGATTCTCACCATAATACTGACTTGTACCTCATGGAGCAAGTCCCACTGCCTTCCAGAATCCAGCTGGTGTGGTGGATGCCATATGCAAAACTGTGACCATCTGTGGTGGTGAGTGGGTTTTCCATCTGTGTAAAAGGGTACTACTAGTCATGTAGTCTCTCAACACTCCATATATGCACTTGAGGGCCTTGAGACATGATCTCCTTAGTTATCCACAAAATGGGGATAACATGCCCAAAATTGCTTTCACTTTAGGGTTTCAACCCTAGACTGGTACCATAAATGCTTTTTTTCTACAAGAAAAAAAAACTGGTACCATTGCAACCAAAATCTTAAAATCAACTCCCAAATAAAAAATTGGTGTTACCAATAGTACCCCCTTTTTTCAAGGTAAAAATTACAACTTGTTTGAAACCATGGCCTCAACAACCAATTTTGTTGCAACCAAAGTCTTAAAATCAACCCCTGAATCAAAAAGTGGTGCTACTACTAGCACCTTTTTTATAGGGTTTAAACTAGTGACTTAGCGGGGCGACGAGTGTGTGATGGGAGGGGAAAGTTTAAACTAGTGACTTAGCGGGGCGACGAGTGTGTGATGGGAGGGGAAACAAAGGTGTGGAGGGGGAGGGGAGGGGGGTATAAGGGAAAACGAGAGTGGGGGGGAGGGCACGTGGAGGGGCGATTCCACAATAAAAAATATTTTTACATGGTATTAGAGCCAACATAGGCTTGATATTTCTCATGAGGGAGGTTCTTGGATTGTGTTTGTAGGTTATGCCTTTTCCCATGGAAGTCCCTATTGGGAAGGACATTGTTGTATATATGTGAAGGGATGAGAGAGACTACTAATGGTGTTGTGCAATTTGTTTCTCTTAATGGTGCTTGAAATTGGACATAGTGAGAAGCAACAGTTACAAAAAAAAAGTTTGGGGGTTTTGATTGTAGGTGTCCCATGCATTTTTAATTTTCTCTCTGTGATGCACCTTTGTATTCCCATGTGCTCCATGTAATTATGCATGAGAATATATTTAAATACAAAATATTCACTAGAACCTTCTCAGTGACAATCCTTACTCCTTAAGCTTTTCTTATGCTCTTAGTAAAAAAAGAAAAGCTTACTAAATCATTTCAAATCGCATACTAAACTTGCACAAGATGACAACCTAGTTACAACCCATGTGACAATTAGCCAACAAGCAAGAACTATTTCTAATACAGAGGGACATGAGGGCAGAGAGGGGCTAGGTGATTCTGAGAATTTCCTTTTCCCTTTTAAATTTATATATAATAATAATAATAATAATAATAATAATAATCTAATTTTAAGGTCACGACCAAGATAGACACCAAATTTGTGTATGAGACCCCCTTGTTTGTGGGACAAGGGATCCCCTTCAAACAACAATTTGACTGCTAAATTATACGAAGGTATACATACCCTACCCCCTATGGATTTGAACTTGTGACATAACTTTTTTAAATCATGTTGTTCCCCTAGTCTTGGGGTTTTTTTCTTTCTATTTTTCCTTTTGTTTTTCCATTTTTAATTTTTTTTTTATGATTTTAATTGCAATAGTGCTAGTTTTTTAGGCTATGGTTTAAAAAATGTTTCAATTTTAACCTCGAAATAAAGGGTACTCTCATAGCACCTTTTTTTTAATTCAAAGTTGATTTTAAGATTTTGGTTGCAATCATATTAGTTGTTAATGCTATGATTTCAAACAACTTTTAATTTTAACTATGAAAAAAAAGGGTGCTACTGGTAGGACCACTTTTTAATTCGAGGGTTGATTTTAAGATTTTGGTTGCAACAATACTGATTGTTGAGGCCATGGTTTCAAACAAGTTGTAATTTAATCCCGAAAAAAGGGGTTCTACTAGTAACACCACTTTTCGATTCAGGGATTGATTTTAATATTTGGGTTGAAATGGTATCAGTGGCTAAGGCCACATCTTCAAACAAGTTGTAATTTTAACCCTAGATTTTTTATTTTTTTTTAAAGAGAAATAAAAAAGTAGAACCACTTTTTGATTCTGGGGTTGATTTTGAGGTTTTTGTTTGCAACATTATAGGGGTTTAAAGCCAAATTTTAACCTCGGAATAAAAGGGACATTCTAGGAGGATCACTTTTCAATCTAGGCGTTACTTTTGTGTTTTTGACCAAAAAATATGGGGTTTTAGGGCTAGAGTTCCCATTTTGAGGTCATAGTTCTCATCAAGTCGATAACTATGTTGGGTATGAAAAGTTTCGAAATGGATTTCAACTGGATCGAGTACTTGGGAGCTTTTAGGGTATGTTTTACTTATGTTTTCATCATTTTGAGGTCATGTGTAAGTGGAAAACTCCATCTGGGAGCTTTAAGGTGCTCCCTGACCAACTAAGAATGACTCATCACTCCTCGACAACCATGTAGCACCCTAAATATCCCAACCATACATATCCATTGTTGGAAGCTCTAGGGCAATCCTTTTCCAATGAAAAGCATTGAGTTGATCCTTGTTGTACATGGATCACCCTAATTCTCTCAACCATAGTGGGCTTGAAAATGAGATGTAGAGTGGGAAAAAGATGCCAACTCTCCTGAAAAACCCTAAATCCAAGTGAAGACTAGAAAGGGGGGTGAAAGCATATATTTTACCTATGTAAATAATCTCTCCCTCATGAAAATGGCACCTTACCTTCCTATATGACTCACTGCTTGTGACCAAATTTCGAATAGTTTTCCTAGAGTGAGATGTGTGGAATAAGAAGTGGAGTGTGCCCATGTTGTGGAGAGGAGGTATATTCCCTTCTTGAGCATCATCATCCTCAATCTTCCTTTTCTGGGAATTTCATATCTTATTTTCCCTTGAATTTCTTAATTTAAAATTAGATCTTAAATCCAAGTTTAGTAGTTTTGAAATTTGTTGTTCCAATTCTATTCTTGGTTAATATATGATTAATTGATTTTATATTTCCATTATATGTATGATTTCTATTAGTATTACCGGTTAAATTCTTGTGAAATATGTCCTTATTGAATCATACTAGGGAGATTTCAAATTACTAGTTATCATCTTTTGAAGTTTTATTCTTGTGAACTTTTCAGTATATGTATGATAATATGAATCCCTGTTAAGTTCTTGTGAGATTTGTATTACATAGGGATACTTTAGAATTGTTTTGTGTTGCCCCTCTTTTATGTTGAAAGATAAAAAATGATTGTTCTATCTTCTAAACTTCTAATGAATCACCTTTATGTGACAATATTCTCTGATTCCTTCAATCTATTTCTACTCATTTGTCTAGAGTCATGGACTCTAATAAATTATCATTAATGTGATGTTCTCTATTTTTAATTGTTTGTAGTCATTGGTATATCTAGAATCCATTGTAGTTATAAGTCCATTGTTGGTATACTCATTGTCCATTGTAGTTGTAAGTTCACTCACACTCATTGCTTGGTAACTCTTTTATGATTAGTATTTAGCATGAATTGAATACCCTACCTACTAACCATATTAGTGAGCTCAACACTGTTATAAATTATACAATTAATCATATACTAATTCGAATTGTACAACTTGTGAGGGCCTAATGGTTAATAACACGAGTTTTTTCCTTGGAGATCACTTGTTCAATTTCGGAGGGGGTAGGGTATGTACATGTGAGAAAGTCGTTGTTTGTAGATATTTGAGTGGTACTAGAAAGGTACTAGTAATCTCACTCTCATTTTCGGGCTAAAGAGTATGATGAATTATATTTCCTAGGTAGACCCCAGTGCCCAAAAATTTCTAGTTAAACTCGTGGATTTTAGTTGAACTAGTTAAAACTTAAGTGATAGTTATAAACTGCTTTGCAAGATGCCCTGTTTATGGTCATGGTTTCAAGTTTCATTGTTCACCATTTTTGTCCATACTTGTAGTTATGAGAAAATTTAGTATGTAGTATCTACAATATCTACACTACAAACAATATGAATATCTTCATTCAACACTAATAAACCACATTTTGGAATTGGAACTAGATAGAGATTATATTGCTTATGGTAAATTGAAAAATTTAGTGTCGAGGAGTCTTAAAGTTGACTAGACTAACTAATATAAAATTTAAAATTGTATTATTTTTTGTTGAATAGATAATGGCAAAAGGATTCACAATTCTTCCCTCTTTTAAAATTATATTCTTCTATTGTGCCCTCTTTTAAAATTATATTCGTCTTTGTTGAACAATCAGTGGCAAAATGATCCACAATTTTGCCCTCTTGGCCATACAAACGATTTAAGTAAACTATTGGAACCATCATTATAATTAGGATTTTATAATCAATGGGATAATAACTACATAAGGGTTTTCATCTTGGAAAATAATTAGACAGGAATTAAGAATAATCATTATCCTAAAGAATTGTTTTTCAAGTATATTTATATGTTTGAACTTTGAACTTTGTTCATATGATCCTTAGTATCTAAATGTGAATTCAAAATTTTTATAGCAAGCTGCAAACCATAAATTCTATTAAAAAAATAATATCAATATTTTGATTGCATTCCCTAACAAAATTAAAAATTGTATTAACTTGAGTGCAATATTTGAAATTTCAAATAATTTATAACTTTAATTTCCTTCTCATTTGTATTTTGAGTGATTGTAGTTTTCATTTTCAATTATACGCTTCACCATGGATAAAGAGTTGGGTAGTCAACATGATGATAATTAAATGAGACTGACGTAATCTCAAGTGCATGATGACAACCAAATGAGACCCCCAGACTCTTAAGTGCAGGAGATAGAGAAAACACTAGTCACCCAATCTCAAACACATAACCCCAAGAAACCCTTATGAAATTTCATGAAGAAGATAACACAAAACAAGAGGAAAAACAATGATGGCTACGAGGAATGTGAATGGACACTATGGCACCATGCGTTTAAGGGTAGCTACACTAGGTCATGGGATCATATTTTGACCATACCTTGGTTAGGAGTGAAGGCTTTCACATGCGACCATGAACAAAGGATGAAGATGACCACGCTTCACGAGTGCCTTGAGAACTATCAATGCCAATATCGATAGTATCATTTCATTCCTAGATAAGAAATCTAGACATGGAGATCCCTCCCAATCTAAGCATGGTTCTTTAATAAATGAGAAAATCCACAACCAATCTAAGTCTATTCAAAGGGGTTCTACCACTAAGAGGAGGCTTTATGTAAGTGAATCTATTTAGAAAATGTATAGCTTGCTGCATAGGGATGGTGCAAATGGTGTTGCAGAATAATTTGTTATAGGAAATGGAATTTCATTTAATGCCACCTACTTTCCATATTATAAAGAAATGGTAAAAAAAATCCTAGATGCAAGGACAAGATATGCACCCCTAGGTTACACTAAAATTAGGATGTCATTGTTAGATAGAGGGGTTATTAGGATATTTAGACACTTAGGAGGGGGTGACAAGAATGCAAGGGCTTATGGAGGACCTCAAACAATCTTGGGTTCATTCAGGTTGTTTAATATACATGGATGATTGGACAAACATTCAACAAAGATCTTTGTTGAATATCATTGTCAAATCTTCGGAAGGGGCCTACTTTTTAAGGGAAATTGATTGCATTGGAAAACTTAAGGATGTTATTTCATGTTTAAAGTGTTGAAGGACACAATCGATAAGGTTGTTCCTTCAAATGTAGTACATGTGATCACAAATTCACTGCTTATTTTGTTTATTTTTCAATAATCTAGGTTAAGCATGTATTTCATTCCAATTTTGAATTTTTCTTAGCCATAAACAATAATGTTACAACAACCAAGATCACAATAAGAAACACCATGCACAAGAACACAAGAAGTATCTTGGGAAACCCTTATAAACAAGGGAATAAAACCCATTCAAATCCTTTACTATATTCTTCAAGAGAAAGACTTTCACCACCAATAAGACCTAGCACACAAGAGGGTGCTCAAACCATAGAAGACTAGTTCCCAAGAGAGGTG
>SNQJ01S0003789.1:22231-51061 GCA_010110895.2 Picea sitchensis | reverse complement strand
TCTTCATCATGGCAAGTCTCACATGGATGTACTTTGAACTTTGTCTTGGCTGGAGTCATCAACACTGCCTCTCAACTAGGGAGGTATTCTTCACCAAGTTAATTTGGTGAATATGTCTGCAATCTAATCATGTGTAGGAAGGTACTGCATGTGTATTATTTTCCTCTGCATCATATCTATGATATAAGGATATTTCATCTCATCGTGTTTCGATCCATCAGGAAACATTGGGTTCTCAATGAGATTTACACACGGCTCTTGGTTATCATCATAGGATCCATATCATGGTCAAGTAAATATGTAAGAAGCTTGTGAAGCCATATGGATTCTCACATTCTATGCTATATACTCTGCTTATGTGGTACTCAAGGCCACAAAGTTTTGTTTCTTGTTGCATTAGGAAATCATGGCAAACTTCACGGTAAGACAACAACCAGATGTGCTCTTTCGGTCCACTATACTCTCTTCTCAATTTGTATCGACATATCCTACAAAATCAAGTTCACACTAGAGGCATATCTCAGGCCATATCCAACTGTGCCTCGTATATATATCTCAATACATGCTTTATTGCTATCCAGTGAGTCTGTCTTGGTTGACTCATGGATTGACTAAGCATATTCACTGCATAGTATGAATTTGGTCTGGTGTTAACCAAATACATCAATGATCCAATTAGATGTGGATCAATCTCGTCCGAATCATCATCATTTTCTTCAAATCCATCACGGTGGTTTTTCATTTTTTCATACTGAACTTCTTTTAATATTTTTGTTGTATGTTTTCCTTATCTTAGGAAAAATATCATCGGTCCTCTATCATAATTCTTGTCCCAAGAAGTGGTGCATCATACTCATATCCTTCATCTTGAAATTGGAATTCAAGGCTTGCTTGTATCTAACAACAAGTCTTTCTGGATAATTCATCAAAATTAGGCTCTTGTCACCAACACTGTAATAATATAGGTTTGGATCAACAACACTCTTTGTGAAACCCAAAATTATCAAGAATCCATCCATTTTATATAGTTTCCAACTCATGGATGGTAATACGGATGGGAGTGTATTGGGTTTATTGGATCAAGTGTCTCATCATAGAAAACTCCCTCTGTTTGTAAGAAACCTCTGGCTATAGATATCACTTTGTATTTATCGACACTTCTATCAGCTGCATGATTGATCTTATAGATCCACTTGGAAGTCATCACATACTTTCCTTTTGGTCTCTGAACAATATATTATACACCATTCTTTTAATATATATTGGTATTATTTTGTTATGGAATCTTTCCATACATGTTCTCATGTTGCTTCTCTATGACAAGAAGGCTCATAATCAATGATGTGGCTCATGGCTGAAGAATATCTTGAAAAATCTCTTTGTTCTCTCGGGATGTGCTTTGAGAGGCTTGTAAGTTTCTCTGCCTCATGCAGAGTGAGCCTAGGTAGACCTTTTATTCCCTACTGTAATATCTCTAAAAATATCAATTGGAGCAACTGGATTAGCTGGAATAATGTCTGTCTCCCTCTGAACTGCTGAAGGGGGAGAAGGAATTGTCTCACTGTCAATCTCCATCTGAGATTTTCTGGATCTTTGAAAATCTATCTCTTCTTCAAGGACAACATCTTTGCTTGTTTCAATCTATCTCTGACCAGGGATGTTGATCTGGAATTTCTTCGAAGATTCACTATTATCACATAAACTTATCCTTTCTCCCTGAAGGGTCTGGCTTGGACTTCTTCTCTGTGGGTACATGAAAATACATTGGGCACCAAAATATCCTGAAGTGTTCAATCTCAGGCTTCACTACGGTGAAGGATTCTTCAGGAGTTACTTTTTTCAAATTCTGGTGAAGACTCTTGTTCTAAACATATACTTTGTCATGCATGCTTCTGCCCATGGAATCATAGAAAGATTATGATCATGCATTATTGCATTGATTGTCTCAAGGATGGTTCTATTATTCCTCTTTCTCAAATAGTTTTGACTTCCTCTGAGTTAAGTGACTCCCTCTGAAGGATAAGCATCTTCCTTTGTTCTTAACCTGTCTAGAACAAAAAAAAAAAAGGAACCAAAACAAGAATATATTCTAAAGGAGAATAATGAGTACATCTTTAAAACAATTTAAGGATTTTTCTCACAGCTACAACACCTACTTGTAATGTAGAAAACTTTAGAAATATAGGTTAGAGGAATGAAAATTACAATAATCAAACCTGGAGTCTTCACTTCCAATGAGTTGTTCCTCTGAATGCACTGAGATCCCTTTGTATCCAATACTTTAGCAAAAGGTTCCTTCACCATGCAATTACCCTCATGACAATGATACAAATATTATATATACAAGTGCATACCTGAGGGTCCTGATATGATTCTTTCAATGGCACGTGACTAGTCTCTGTTCTCTGACATCTTCATGAAGGAGGTATGTCACAGTGACACCTTTTTGTATCACCCACAATAAGTCTTCCTTTGAATTCTTGTCTTCCAGGAACTTTAAGTTTCTTGATCCATCAAGCTTATCATAGTTTTTGTTCATCATAATTTTAGATTCTTCACAACCCTTTGTCAACTGGGCTAGAAAACCTAATGGCTAGGCTAGGCTAACACTTTTAGGTTTTTTTGGACTTATGACTGCCAACCATAAGACTTTGAAAAATAGGAGAACACCGGTGAGATGAAGAGATCCTTCAATGAGTTGCAGAAACCCTAATACTGAAATTGCTGCAGAAATTAGTGAAACCCTAGAAACCCTAGGGCCAAAATTTTAAAATGCTCAAAATTTTGATTTGAAGCTTGTTGGAGGTGCGTTGAAGGAGGCCGTACACTCCTATGCCATTTTTAGCCCCAAATTCCAAGTGCCAAGTGATGAAAACCTCCAAAAGAGCAGTCCGTATGGATTTTCTGGGAACCCTAGGAGGGTCGTACGGTTTCTGCAGAAGAGAGAGAGGATGGTTGAAAGTTGTTTGTGCAATGGGTTCTTCAAGAACTATGCTCTGAAACCATGTTGTTTTTTCAATAAGATAGGTTAATCATGTATTTCATTCCAATTTTTCATTTGTCTTAACCATACACAATAATGTTGCAGCAACCAAGATCACAAGAAGAAACACCATGGACAAGAACACAAGAAGTATCCTGGGAAACCCTTCTCAACAAGGGAAGAAAACCCATCCAAATCCTTTGCTATATTCTTCAAGAGAAATACCTTCACCACCAATAATACCTAGCACACAAGAGGGTGCTCAAACCATAGAATATTAGCATCCAAGAGAGGTGCGCACTTTTCCCAAGGAGATGTTCTTGCTGAAATTTCCAAACTCATGTGAGATATATATTTCCACAATGGGGAATATACATTTACTTATACTAAACTAAACTTGTCAACAAAAGTGTCCATTGGAACAACAGGGCCGACCTCACTAGATTATACTATAATTAATATTAACCAAATTAATTATATTTTACATTCATTACTAGTCACATTAAGGTGGGGCTGACTTGTACCCTTTACATTACAATTAGGGTTACAGGCAGGTCTTACTCTTGAACAATATAACAAGGGATCTTATACACCCACTAGTGCTCATCCAATAGGGGCACATCCATATGGATGTCCATATCTCTGGCTCACTGCATTACACATAATAACCACTTCTTCACTAGTGCTCAACCACTAGGATCACGTTCACCTGTGGTCGTCCACATGCACGTCCACTCAACATATCTTCTTTCCCACTGCATTATAAAAGAGAGTCATATAGATTTTCTCGTCAAATATTCTTCTCAGAGGAGGATAATACATCATCTTAATTTCTGTTCTCATGATGATGCACCCAACACTTTGGGATTTCACACATTCAACTTGTGCTTGGCCACAGACACGTCCATCTCTACAGATCGCCTTTCTCACAGAAGAATCATCTAGATTTCTTCTCAACTCTCTGAATGGAGGAGGTCATCTCTATGTTCTATCTCTATCTCAGATAGGAACCACACACCCTTCTCAAGGGATTTCTCTCAGGTTTGTAAGATGGATAAAGTATCACATAGCTGAAATGGTCAACATCTCACAGGTTTGTAAGCTGGAGAATGTCTCACATAGTTGCAATCATCAACATATTTGTAGTGCAACTGAACCGATGGTCCAAAGTTGATATAGGAATATCTTTTGGACTCCTTGTTGTTTGCATACCCTCAAAGACATTGGAAAAATACAACGGATTGCAAAACTAATTTCAGATGCAAGAGGGGCACAAATGTTCGTTTGCAACAACCATACCTCATTAACAATTTATAGGGTGAACTCAAAGAACCAATTTTTAAAACCCGCAAAACCAAGATATGCCACATACTTCATTACGCTTGAGTGTATGGTTGAGGTGCATGCATCCTTACAATCCATTGTTGTTTCTCAATAGTGAACTGCATGGATCAAGTCTAAATCACTAAAATGAATATGATAAGAAATAATTCTAGTGAAAATTGGTGGGTTAATTGTAGATATGTTCTCTTTCACATCTCCAATTGTGGAGTTGATTAGGTATTCATATTTGGACTCTTATACTATTGGGGAAATATATGAATGTATTAATAGCATGTTGGTCAAGTTAAATCACATCATTCATTAGAGAAACTCCTCCTTGGAGTTCTTCTAGGAAATCCACAAGCTGGTAGAGAAGAAATGGAACAAACTCAATCCTCTCTTCACATGGCTACATATTCCCTTAATCCAAAGTGGTATATGGAAAAACCAAACAAGATTCTACCTAATTATGATCAATAGGTAAAACATAGGTTTCTTGATGTCATAAGAAGATGTATACTTCTAATGAAGCAAGTGTGAAACATGAGAAATTTCTTGATTTTGGTGACACTCAAGATACTTCTAATTAAGAAAGTGTGACACTCAAGATGAAAAGTGGGACATAAAGCATTATGCTCAGAAGAAACCCATTGGATGGTGGAGAATGTATGGGGACCAATTCTGAGAGCTCAAGATGCTTGCCTCACACTAGATATATTAGGTTGTCAGTTTTTCTACAACTGAGAGTAATTGGCCACTTATAGTTTCATCTACTTTGTTAAGAGGAACACACTAAATTCTAAGAGAGTGGAGAAATTTTATGTGAATACTAGCCTTTGGCTTCATTCAATGATGTTGATCGAGTATTTAAAAGGCCTTGCAACATGGTGAGATGTGAATGTTGAGCATGTTTTCCAGATTAATGACAATGGTAATTGTTACCACCAAACTAGGGGTAACTAAGGAGATCATGTCTCGAGGTCCACAAGTTGTAGACATGGAGTGTCGAGAGCCAAATGGATAGAGAATAAGCCCCGAAGGGCCATTCTTTTCATTGATTCCTTCTACAAATCACCAAAAATAATGTCCACCACACCAGCCTAGTCCCATAAGGCAATGGTTCTTTCTCTATGAGGTAATGAGTCCAGGTAACATCGTAAGTGTCACTCTGATAATTGAATAATTTGAACATGTTGCAAAATATCTTTCCCGATTTCAGAACGTTTACTTGGAATTTATGCTCTTTGCCTTATTTAAACCYGAGGTGGGTGTCATTGTGTCCTAGTAAGTTGGTTACCCTTAGGAATAGGTTGGTACTGGGTGGTTCCTTGAAGAGTCATCGTCCATTCCTTACCATACTTGTCAYTTTMCATACTTCYTTCCCTCCATCTCCCAGCCTTTTAGGGTCTTCAAGTGTATTGACCTAAGAAGGGATTGTATCTCACCTCATGGGAAGTAAGGGGATGACGGATGAGAGGATAAAAGTAGTTGGAAAAAGATAAAATCCAATCATAAAATATTTGATATGCTTCGCCCAGGGATCCCTGAGAAAGCAATAAAACACTTCTCTGTAAACATGAGGGACCTACAAAATGAATTACAATGGATAATCAAGGTGTTAGTTGGGGGATAGGGTGTCCCATCACGAGCCAACCTATCATGATCATAGGTATTTAGTGGTATGAAATTACCATCATTTGGTCACCAAGCCATGGTAGTGGATCTCAGTTGCATAACTGAGGGAAAGGTGGTATCATCACGATCCAACCTTCTCATTTCCGTAGGTATTTGTGAATGACACTGTCGTATATGGACACCAAGCCAGGACAATGCCCTCCAACTAATTCCTTGAAACATGAAAGAAACATGAAATAAAAATACAAGAAGAAGAATGACAAACAAATGGCTGGGAAAAATTGCATTGCGGATACATGGCATCTCACCCTACACAAAGGCGCCCATAGGTAAGACAATACAAACCCTTGTATGTCATAAACCCCATGCCCAAAAGTTTACCCTACACCATCTCACATACACACATGACTAGGATATGTTCCACCTAAGAAACACCCTAGAAATGGGAGTTATTAACCCAATAGGGAATCTTGAGACCCTCCCCAAACCTAAATTTGACCAAGTTGTATAATGTCCTTGAGAATTTGTTTGGTTTAGGGGGTTTTGATGCACATGTTCAGGTGATTTGATTATTAGATGTGATTTACTTGATATGATACTTGTGACTCATGGGCCCCTAGAGGGCCTACATGTTTGTCTTTGCAGGACCCTGGTGGACAAGTATTTATGAGGAGATTATCAGTTCAAACCTTCATGAGGGCTTGAAGCCCATGGATGGAAACCCCAAGCCTGGGGCAAGACAATGATGACTACTTTTCACAATGATGGAAGATGACGTTTCCTTTGGAGGCACCCTAATAGGCCTAGAAGATGAGGGGCCACCCTTCCCCACCTAGACGTTCACTTTGGAGACCTTGGAAATCACCCTAGTATCCCCACGACGTCATGCAGGGCTAGCGTTTGACATTGAGAGAGGTTGGGAGACAATTTTGGCACGTGTGGCATGGAGGAGGGCCTTTGGAGACCCAATTTTTTGGTAGATGACCTCAATGTCTCATGGAGGAGGCCTAACGTCACCCTAAAGGGGCATGAAGTCAAACTTTGAGGGTTATTTGGTAAGGAATTGATTTTGTTTTAATTTTAATGAGCAAATTGACATGTAGGCTCAAAACTGTGAAAATACACAATTGTTGGGTAATTACGCCAAGATTTTCCATATAAATATGGCTGGCTAAATTCATTTTTACATCATAAATAACCTCTCACAAAAGGGGGACTGAAATTGGCACCCTTTTTGGGGTACTTGCCTGAATATTTGAGGCACACTTGCTTGGAGACATGTTTGGATGAATTTTGGATCATTTCTTGAGGGAATTTTGGAAAATCTAGGGTTTTTTATGCTTGATTATTCTTGGGRAAGTAAGTAAATATGCAATCTTCATTTCATGRTAAATGTCTATGGTATGTTTACTTGTTTATATTTAATATTATGAAATTGCTTGCTTGAAAACCTTAGGAGTAAGAAACATAAGGTGCTTCTTTCTTGCTCTTTGTTTTGCTAGTCTTGCCTAAGAAGATTTTGTCTAGACAAATTTCTAGAACCCTAAAGTGCTATCACTTTAGAAGATTTGTCTAGTTCTTATTGCATTAAATATATTTCAAGAGTCTAAGGATAGGATAAATCGCTAGGGCCTAGAAGTGCCTACACCCTAGTTGAAACTTCTCTTAAGGGCTTGGTACTTGAGAACTTAAGTTGCTACTCCCCAAGCTTCCACCTTTTCATCTCTCAGAGACGCATAATCATTGTTATTTATCCAAGTTATTGTGCTGATATAATTGAATCCATAAACCCTAAAAGGAACTAGTTCTCACTTCTCTCTTGTTGGAAGATTGATCAAACACTCAAACCTTATTCTCTCAAGCCTATGCTAACTAAGTCTAACACTAACTTAGCCTAGATCTCTAAATTTATTGTTTCTATTATAAATTTTTTCTACAACCATCTAATTGTAGCAAATTTTATGCATACACTAAGCTAACACATAGCTAACTTACTCAGAACTTGTGACAATTGCTAACGAATCTACTTGATATATGCTCAGTTTTCTTTGTCTTTTCTAGCAATTCTGAGCACTAATTCTTGTGGTTGTTACAATTTACTTTTGGCTTTTATAAACCATCATCTAACTATAATTTTGATTCAACCATCATATAATTGCATTGTCTATCATCTTTGGAGGCTTTAAAATCATTTTTTACATGAAATTTGCATATATATGCTTTGTTGTTCTTGTTCCGGGAAGGTACACAAATTACACTTCTTTGCCTCAATTTATCAGACATAGAATTTGTTGACTTTGGTGATCATTGAGAGAGGGGGTATTTCTTGACACCACCTTAGCTTACCCAACCCTTTAGGCCATCGGGGAGGCCTCCCCTGGGGTAGATCTCTTCTACTCCTAAAAGAAAGGGATTTCCTATTGAGGTGACAGTGATAGGATATCCCATTGTTACACCAATCACCCTTACTTTCCTTGGGCTTTGGGAAAGTACAGATTGTGCGATAACAATAATAATACATTACCAAATGCAGGGTTGGTTGGCATACCCTTAAAAGACATTGCATCTAATCCTAGTGATGATGATGATGACTATCTAGATGCATCACCCAATGAGGTTCAAGCCCATATGGATAGCCTTGGAATCAAATATTGTGCTTTACAATCATCTTCAACTTTATATTTTTAATGCTATAATTCAATCCTTGGGCATTTTGAGTATGTACTGTAGGTATTTTTCCAACTTTTGGACCTTGTACTATTACTGTCATTTAGACAATAGGAATATCAATATGATGTGGGTGGTTTATGTTTCTAAAATTTAAAATTTGTCTCCTAAAAGTTGAATCATTTAAAATTTCAATTTGTCAATTTGTATGATATATATAATTAATAATATAAATTTTATCATTGAACTAAGTACTTGTACATCATTTCATGGTTTGACCATTGACATTCATAGATCATTTTAACTGTTTTCAAATTCCCTCCATAGGCCTTTCAAGTTTCAACTTTGATTAAATGGATTTAGATAACAAACCATTATTGCAAGTTGTCAACAAACTTGACAACACAACACAATGAATTTTACAGGGAACAAGAATTATGTGATTAAAAAATGTCATTGTTTTGAAGAACAATGCAATGAATTGTTGTGAATTGCTAATCACCGTAAAGTAAGCATTGAAGTGTTGTCAATTGCTAATAAACATGATGCAGATAATCACTAATGACATTGTACTTGCATACTTTACTGGTGTTTTGAATTTTGAACTTTTTGGATTTCCCCATTTTGGTTGATTTTGGATAGTGTAAATAGTTACTACTGCATGTTATAATGAAATAAATGAATATTGGGGGCACACTTATGGTTTAAATATCAATTTGATATTCAAAGTTCAATATTGAAGATGGTCATGTGACTTGTGATTTATGTTCCATGGAATCATGCATGGCATTTTAATAATTTTTGTAATTTAATAAAATTTCAAAGTTTTAACTTTTGTTACTTAGTATTATCAATTGCAAATTTATACTTCTGAGTTAAGACTTTTTTATTTTTTTTAATTTAATATTTTTTTGTATTTTTTAATATATATCCAACCTACTATAAATTTGCAAAGCTTCCTATAAATTTGGGCAAAGCTTCTAGCCGTACCACTCGTGCAACATAGGTTATTGTGGTTTCTGTTAATATTATAAATTATAAATGTCCTTGGAAAAATCAAATGGATTGCACGCCCAGATTTGTTCTCAAGCTAAGTATGAGAGAGCCATTAAATTTTAGTTATATTATGAAAAAAATTGTCATTTGCGTAAAACAAGTATCTAAATATCTTTTGTGAATGAATATTGTCATAGTTAGAAAAGTAGGTGAAATTCCATAATTCAACAATTATCTAATAAAACTGGTCTCCAAGTCACTAAAATAGTAATGCAAATCACAAGTTATTTTCCTATCAACTAGTTATTTAACAAAATGACAATGAGAGTAGGGACTATTTTACACACAAATAAACTAAATTAGTGAAAAATGAATTATTCACACCTCAACACTAACTTCTATTAGGGATTTCGGTTTTAAGTTTAACCAAGTTGAAATAATTGTTGTTAATATTCCACAGTATTTTAAGGCCGCTAGATTCATATCTTGAGCTCAGATTGGATTTATAAAGAGGGTGATATTCTACATGACTTGGGTAACCAAGACCTCAATATGGATTTTTCAAGGCAACTGGTGTACACCTGCCAAGCTAGAGTGAGAATTTGGATTCTTAATAAATATGGAGTCAAGATACTTCTAATGAAGCAAGTGTGACACTCAAGATGCAAAGCGGGAAATCAAGCATTATGATCAGAAGAAACCTATTGGATGATGGAGAATGTACGGGGACCAATTCTGAGAGCTCAAGATGCTTGCCTCACACCAGATATATCAGGTTGTTAGTTTTTCTACAACTAAGAGGAATTGGCCACTTATAGTTTCATCTACTTTGTTAAGAGGAACACACTTCTAAGTGAGTGGAGAAACTTTATGTGCATACTAGCCTTTGGCTTCATTCAATGAGGTTGATCGAGTATGTAAAAGGCCTTGCAACATGGTGAGATGTGAATGTTGAGCATGCTTTCCATATTAATGATGATGGTAATTGTTACCACCAAACTAGGGATAACTAAGGGGATCATGTCTCGAGGGCCACATGTTGTAGACATGGAGTGTCGAGAGCCAAACGGATAGAGCATAAGCCCCGAAGGGCCCTTATTTTCATTGATGCCCTCTACACATCACCAGCAAAAACGTCCACCACACCAGCCTGGTCCCAGAAGGCAATGGTTCTTTCTCCATGAGATAATGAGACTATGTATCATGATAAGTGTCACTCTGATATTTGAAGCATTTGAACATGTTGCAAAATATGTTTCTCGATTTCAAAACGTTTTCTTGGAATTTATTCTCTTTGCCTTATTTAAACCCGAGGTGGGTGTCATTGTGTCCTAGTAAGTTGGTTACCCTTAGGAATAGGTTGGTACTCTATGGTTCCTTGAAGAGTCATCGTCCATTCCTTACCATACTTATCACTTTCATACTTCTTTCCCTCCATCTCACATCCTTTTGGGATGTTCAAGTGCATTGACCCAAGAAGGGATTGTACCTTACCTCATGGGAAGAAGGGGCTGAAGGCCCAGAGGGTAAAAGTAGATGGAAAAAGATAAAATCCAATCATAAAATATTTGAGATGCTTCTCCCAGACATCCTAGATAAAGCAATGAAACGATTCTCTTTAAAAATGAGGGACCTACAAAATCAATGACAATGAATACTCAAGGTGTTAGTTGGGGAATATAAGGTCTCATCACGAGCCGACCTATCATGATCATAGGTATTTAGTGGGATGAAATTACCATCATTTGGTCACCAAGACATAGTAGTGGCTCTCAATTGCATAACTGAGGAAAAGGGGGTCTCATCATGAGCCAAACTTCTCATTTTCGTGAGGTATTTGTGAATGACACTGTCGTATATGGAAACCAAACCAGGACAATGGACTCCAACTAATTCCTTGAAACATGAAATAAACATGAAAGAAAAATATAAGAAGAATAATGGAAAACAAATGGGCTGAGAAAAATTTCATTGTGGATAAAGGGAATCTCACCCTCCACAAAGGCGCCCATAGGTAAGACAATACAAACCCTTGTATGTCATGAAAACCATGCCCAAAATGTTACCCTACACCATCTCACATACACACATGACTAGGATAGGCTCCACCTAGGAAACACCCTAGACCTGAGAGTTATTAACCCAATAGGTAATCTTGAGACCCTTCCCAAACCTAAATTTAGCAAGTTGTATAACGTCCTTGAGCATTTGTATGGTTTAGGGGGGTTTGATGCACATGTTCGGGTGATTTGATTATTAGATGTGATTTACTTGATATGATACTTGTGACTTATGGACCCTGGAGGGCGTACATGTTTGTCTTTGTAGGACCCCGATGGATAGGTATTCATGAGGACATGACCATTTCAAACCTTCATGAGGGCTTGAAGCCCATGGATGTACATTGAAACCCCAAGCCTAGGGAAATACAATGGCGAATAGTTTCCATAATGAAGAAAGAGGAAGTTTCCTTTGGAGACACCCCAACAGGCCTAGACGATGAGGGGCCACCCTTCCCCACCTGGATGTTGGCTTTGGTGACCTTTAATGTCACCATAGTAGCCCCAGGACGTCACACAGTGTTAGGGTTTGGCATTGAGAGAGGTTGGGCTATAGTTTTAACATGTGTGGCATGGAGGAGGGCCTTTAGAGGCCCAACATTTTTCTAGATGACCTCAAAGTCTCATGGAGGAGTCCTAATGTCACCCTAAAGGGGCATGACATCACCCTTTGAGGGTTATTTTGTAAAGAATTGATTTTATTTTAATTTTAATGCAAATTGACATGTAGGTTCAAAACTGTGAAAATACACAACTGTTGGGTAATTAAGCCAGGATTTTCCATATAAATATGGCTGGCTAAATTCATTTTTCCATCATAAATTACCTCTCACAAGAGGGGGACCGAAATTGGCGCCCTGTTTGGGGTACTTGGCTGAAATTTTGAGGCATAATTGCTTGGAGACTTGTTTGGATGCATTTTAGATCATTTCTTGGGGGAATTTTGAAAAATCTAGGGTTTTTTATGCTTGATTATTCTTGGGGAAGTAAGTAAATATGCAATCTCCATTTCATGATAAATGTTTGTGGTATGTTTACTTGTTTATATTTAATATTATGAAATTTCTTGCTTGAAAACCTTAGGAGTAAGAAACATAAGGTGCTTTTTTCTTGCTCTTTGTTTTGCTAGTCTTTCCTAAGAAGATCTTGTCTAGACAAACTTTTAGAGTCCTAAAGTGCTAGCACTTTAGAAGATTTGTCTAGTTCTTATTGCATTAAATATATTTCAAGAGTCTAAGGATAGGATAAATCGCTAGGGCCTAGAAGTGCCTGCACACTAGTTGAAACTTCTCTTAAGGACTTGGTACTTGAGGACTTAAGGTGCTACTCCCCAAGATTCCACCTTTTCATCTCTTAGACACGCATAATCATTGTTATTTCTCCAAGTTATTGTGCTGATATAATTGAATCCATAAACCCTAAAAGGCACTAGTTCTCACTTCTCTCTCGTTGGAAGATTGGTCAAACACTCAAACCTTATTCTGTCAAGCCTATGCTAACTAAGTCTAACACTAACTTAGCCTAGATCTATAAATTTATTGTTTATGTTATAAAGTTTGCTAAAACCATCTAACTGCAACAAATTTTTTGCATACACTAAGCTAACTCATGGCTAACTTACTCAGAAGTTGCTTGTGACAATTGCTAAAGAATCTACTTGATATATGCTCAATTTTCACTGTCTTTTCTAGCAATTCTGAGCACTAATTCTTGTGGTTGTTACAATTTACTTTTGGATTTTATAAACCGTCATCTAACTACAATTTTGATTCATCCATCATATAATTGCATTGTATATCATCTTTGGAGGCTTTACAATCATTTTTTACATGAAATTTCCATATATATGCTTTGTTGTTCTTGTTCCGGGAAGGTACACAAATTACGATTCTTTGCCTCAATTTCTCAGATGCAAACTTTGTTGACTTTTGTGATCAGTGAGAGGGGGTGTATTTCTTGACACAACCTTAGCTTACCTAGCACTTTAGGCCACCAGGGAGGCCTCCCCTGGGGTAGACCTCTTCTACTCCTAAAAGAAAGGGATTTCTTATTGAGGTGACAGTGATAGGATATCCCATTGTTATGTCATTCTCCCTTACTTTCCTTGGGATTTGGGCAAGTACAGATTATGAGATAACAATAATAATACATTACCAAATGCAGGGTTGGTTGGCATACCCTTAAAAGACATTGCGTCGAATCCTAGTGATGATGATGGTGACTATATAGATGCATCACCCAATGAGGTTCAGGCCCATATGGATAGCCTTGGAATCAAAGATTATGCTTTAAAATAATCTTCAACTTTATATTTTTAATGCTATAATTAAATCCTTGGGCATTTTGAGTATGTACTATAGGTATTTTTCCAACTTTTGGACCGTGTACTACTTCTATCATTTAGCCAATAGGAATATCAATATAATGTGGGTGGTTTATGTTTCTAAAATTTAAAATTTGTCTCCTAAAAGTTTAATCATTTAAAATTTCAATTTGTCAATTTGTAGGATATATATAATTAATAATATAAATTTTATCATTGAACTAAGTACTTGTACATCATTTCATGGTTTTACCATTGACATTCATACATCATTTTGACTGTTTTCAAATTCCTTCCATATGCCTTTCAAGTTTCAACTTTGATCAAATGGATTTAGCTAAAAAACCATTCTTGCAAGTTGCCAACAAACTTGACAACAAAACACAATGAATTTCACTAGGAACAAGAATTATGTGATTCAAAAATGGCATTGCTTTGAAGAACAATACAATGAATTGTTGTGAATTGCTAATCTCCGTAAAGTAACCATTAAAGTGTTGTCAATTGCTAATCAATATGATGCAGATAATTACTAATGACATTGTACTTGTCACACTTTACTAGTGTTTTGAAGTTTGAACTTTTTGGATTTCCGCATTTTGGTTGATTTTGAACAGTGTAAATAGTTACTACTACATTTTATAATGAAATAAATGAATATTGGGGGCACACTTATGGTTTAAATATCAATTTGATATTCAAAGTTCAATATTGAAGATGGTCATGTGACTTGTGATTTATGTTCCATAGAATCATGCATGGTATTTTAATAATTTTTGAAATATTAATAAAATTTCAAAGTTTTAACTTTTGTTACTTAGTATTATCAATTCCAAATTTATACTTCTAACTTAAGTCTTTTTTTTTTTAATTTAATCATTTTTTGTATTTTTTAATACATATCCAACCTACTATAAATTTGTAAAGATTTYTATAAATTTGGGCAAAGCTTCTAGCCGTACCACTCGTGCAACATAGGTTATTGGGGTTTCTGTTAATATTATAAATTATAAATGTCCTTGGCAAARTCCAATGGATTGCAAGCCCAAATTTGTTCTTGAGCTAAGTATGAGAGAGCCATTAAATTTTAGTTATATTATGAAGAAATTTGTCAATGGCGTAAAATAAGTATCTAAATATCTTCTRTGAATGAAGCTTTTCATAGTTAGAAAAGTAGGTCAAATGCCATAATTCAACAATTATCTAATAAAAATGGTCTTCGAGTCACTAAAATAGTAATGCAAATGACAATTTATTTTCCTATCAACTAGTTATTTAACAAAATGACAATGAGAGTAGGGACTGTTTTACACACAACTAAACTAAATTAGTGAAATGTGCATTATTCACACCTCATCACTAACTTCTATTAGGGATTTATGTTTTAAGTTTAAACAAGTTGAAATAATTGTTGCTAATATTCCCCAGTATTTTAAGGCCGCTAGACTCCTATCTTGAGCTAAGATTGGATTTATAAAGAGGGTGATCTGCTACATGAATTGGGTCACCAAGACCTCAATATGGATTTTTCAAGGCAACTGGTGCAGACCTGCCAAGCTAGAGTGAGAATTTGGATTATTTATAAATATGGAGTCAAGATACTTCTAATGAAGCAAGTGTGACACTCAAGATGCAAAGCGGGACATCAAGCATTACGCTCAAAAGAAACCCATTGGATGGTGGAGAATGTATGGGGACGAATTCTGAGAGCTCAAGATGCTCGCCTAACACTAGATATAATAGGTTGTTAGTTTTTCTACAACTGAGAGGAATTGGCCACTTATAGTTTCATCTACTTTGTTAAGAGGAACACACTTACTTCTAAGAGAGTGGAGAAACTTTATGTTCATACTAGCCTTTGGATTCATTCAATGAGGTTGCTTGAGTATTTAAAAGGCCTTGCAACATGGTCATATGTGAATGTTGAGCATGTTTTCCAGATTAATGATGATGGTAATTGTTACCACCAAACTAGGGGTAACTAAGGAGATCATGGCTCGAGGGCCACAGGTTGTAGACATTGAGTGCCGATAGCCAAATGGATAGAGCATAAGCCCTGAAGGACACATATTTTCATTGATGCCTACTACACATCACCAACAACAACCTCCACCACACCAGCCTGGTCCCAGAAGTAAATGGGTCTTGCTCCATGAGGTAATGAGTCCATGTATCATGGTAAGTGTCACTCTGATATTTGAAGCATTTGAACATGTTGCAAAATATCTTTCTTGATTTCAAAACGTTTACTTGGAATTTATGCTCTTTTCCTTATTTAAACCCGAGGTGGGTGTCATTGTGTCCTAGTAAGTTGGTTACCCTTACGAATAGGTTGGTACTGGGTGGTTCCTTGAAGAGTCATAGTCCATTCCTTACCATACTTGTCACTTTCCATACTTTCTTCCTTACATCTCCTATCCTTTTGGGATATTCAGGTGCATTGACCCAAGAAGGGATTGTACCTTACCTCATGGGAACAAGGGGCTGAAGGACCAGAGGGTAAAAGTAGCTAGAAAAAGATAAAATCCAATCATAAAATCTTTGAGATGCTTTGCCCAGGGATCCCTGGGAAAGAAATAAAATGTTTCTCTGTAAAAACGAGGGACGTACAAAATGAATGACAATGAATACTCAAGGTTTTAGTTGGGGGATAGGAGGTCTTATCAAGAGTCGACCTATCATGATCATAGGTATTTAGCGGTATGACATTACCATCATTTGGTCACCAAGACACGGTAGTGGCTCTCAGTTGCAGAACTGAGGGAAAGAGAGTCTCATAACGAGCCAACCTTCTCATTTTCGTGAGGTATTTGTGAATGACACTATCGTATATGGAAATCAAGCCAGGACAATGCCCTCCAACTAATTCCTTGAAATATGAAAGAAAAATATAAGAAGAAGAATTGCAAACAAATGGGCTGAGAAAAATTTCATTGCGGATAAAGGGCATCTCACCCTCCACAAAGGCACCCATAGGTAAGACAATACAAATCCTTGTATGTCATGAACCCCATGCACAAAATTTTACCCTACACCATCTCACATACACACATGACTAGGATAGGCTCCACCTAGGAAACACCCTAGACTTGGGAGTTATTAACCCAATAAGGAATATTGAGACCCTTCCCAAACCTAAATTTATCAATTTGTATAACGTCCATGAGAATTTGTTTGGTTTAGGGGGGTTTGATGCACATCTTCGGGTGATTGGATTATTACATGTGATTTACTTGATATGATACTTGTGACTTATGGACCCCTGGAGGGCATACCTTTTTTTCTTTGCAAGACCCCGGTGGACATGTATTCATGAGGAGATGACCATTTCAAAAGTTCATGAGGGCTCGAAGCCCATGGATGTACGCCAAAACCCCAAGCCTGGGGAAATACAATGACGACTAGTTTGCATAATGAAGGAAGAGGATGTTTCATTTGGAGGCACCCCGACAGACCTAAAAAATGAGGGGCCACCCTTCCCCACCTGAAAGTTGGCTTTGGAGACCTTGGACGTCACCCTAGTAGCCCCATGACATCACCCAGGGCTAAGGTTTGACATTGAGAGAGGTTGGGGTATAGTTTTGGTACGTGTGGCATGGAGGAGGGCCTTTGGAGGCCCAATGTTTTGCTAGATGACCTCAACGTCTCATGGAGGAGGCCTAACGTCACCCTAAAGGGGCATGACATCACCATTTGAGGGCTATTTTGTAAAGAATTGATTTTATTTTAATTTTAATGAGAAAAATGACATGTAGGTTCAAAACTGTGAAAATACACAACTATTGGGTAATTAAACCGGGATTTTCCATATAAATATGGTTGGCTAAATTCATTTTTACATCATAAATCACCTCTTACAAGAGGGGGACTGAAATTGGCGCCCTATTTGGGGTAAATGGCTGAAATTTTGAGGCGCACTTGCTTGGAGACTTGTTTGGATGCATTTTAGATCATTTCTTGGGGGAATTTTGGAAAATCTAGGGTTTTTTATGCTTGATTGTTCTTGGTGAAGTAAGTAAATATGAAATCTTCATTTCATGATAAATATTTATGGTATGTTTACTTGTTTATATTTAAGATTATGAAATTTCTTGCTTGAAAACCTTAGGAGTAAGAAACATAAGGTGCTTCTTTCTTGCTCTTTGTTTTGTTGGTCTTTCCTAAGAAGATCTTGTCTAGACAAACTTCTAGAGCCCTAAAGTGCTAGCACTTTAGAATCTTTGTCTAGTTCTTATTGCAATAAATATATTTCAAGAGTCTAAGGATAGGAGAAATCGCTAGGGCCTAGAAGTGCATATACCCTAGTTGAAACTTATCTTAAGGGCTTGGTATTTGAGGACTTAAGGTGCTACTCCCCAAGCTTCCACTTTTTCATCTCTTAGACACGCATAATCATTGTTATTTATCCAAGTTATTGTGCTGATACAATTGAATCCATAAACCCTAAAAGGCACTAGTTCTCACTTCTCTCTTGTTGGAAGATTGATCAAACACTCAAACCTTATTCTCTCAAGCCTATGCTAACTAAGTCTAACACTAAATTAGCCTAGATCTATAAATTTATTGTTGATGTTATAAATGTTTGCTACAACCATCTAACTACAACAAATTTTCTGCATACATTAAGCTAACTCATAGCTAACTTACTCAGAAGTTTCTTGTGAAATTGCTAAAGAATCTACTTGATATATGCTCAATTTTCACCGTCTTTTCTAGCAATCCTGAGCACTAATTATTGTGGATGTTACAATTTACTTTTGGCTTTTAAAAACCGTCATATAACTATAATTTTGATTCAGCCATCATATAATTGCATTGTCTATCTTCTTTGGAGGTTTTAGAATCATTTTTGTACATGAAATTTCCATATATATGTTTTGTTGTTCTTGTTCCGGGAAGGTACACAAATTACACTACTTTGCCTCATTTTCTCAGACATAGACTTCGTTGACTTTGGTGATCAGTGAGAGGGGATTTTTTCTTGACACAACCTTATCCTACCCAACACTTTAGGCCACCAGGGAGGCCTCCCCTGGGGTAGACCTCTTCTACTCCTAAAAGAAAGGGATTCCCTATTAAGGTGACAGTGATAGGATATCCCATTGTTACACCAATCTCCCTTACTTTCCTTGGGCTTTGGGAAAGTACATATTGTGCAATAACAATAATAATACATTACCAAATGCAGGGTTGGTTGGCATACCGTTAGAAGACATTTCATCTAATCCTAGTGATGATGATGGTGACTATATAGATGCATCACCCAATGAGGTTCAAGCCCATATGGATAGCCTTGGAATCAAATATTATGCATTACAATCATCTTCAACTTTATATTTTTAATGCTATAATTCAATCCTTGGGCATTTTGAGTATGTACTATAGGTATTTTGCCAACTTTTGGACCATGTACTACTTCTGTCCTTTAGCCAATAGGAATATCAATATGATGTGGGTGGTTTATGTTTCTAAAATTTAAAAATTGTCTCCTAAAAGTTGAATCATTTAAAATTTCAATTTGTCAATTTGTATGATATATATAATTAATAATATAAATTGTATCATTGAACTAAGTACTTGTACATCATTTCACTGTTTGATCATTGACATTCATACACCATTTTAACTCTTTTCAAATTCTTTACATGGGCCTTCAAGTTTCAACTTTGATTAAATGGATTTAGCTAACAAACCATTCTTGCAAGTTGCCACCAAACTTGACAACAAAGCACAATGAATTTTACAGGGAACAAGAATTATGTGATTCAAAAATGTCATTGTTTTGAAGAACAATGTAATGAATTGTTGTGAATTACTAATCACTGTAAAGTAAGAATTGAAGTGTTGTCAATTGCTTATCAACATGATGCAAATAATCACTAATGAGATTGTACTTGTCACACTTTACTAGTGTTTTGAAGTTTGAACATTTTGGTTGATTTTGGACAATGTAAATAGTTACTACTACATTTTATAATGAAATAAATGAATATTGGGGGCACACTTATGGTTTAAATGTAAATTTGATATTCAAAGTTCAATATTGAAGATGGTCATGTGACTTGTGATTTATGTTCCATGGAATCATCCATGGTATTTTAATAATTCTGTAATTTTAATAAAATTTCAAGTTTTAACTTTTGTTACTTAGTATTATCAATTGCAAATTTATACTTCTAAGTTAAGTCTTTTTATTTATTTATTAAATTTAATCATTTTTTGTGTTTTTTAATATATATCCAACCTACTATAAATTTGCAAAGCTTCCTATAAATTTGGGCAAAGTTTCTAGCCGTACCACTCGTGCAACATAGGTTATTGTGGTTTTTGTTAATATTATAAATTATAAATGTCCTTGGAAAAATCAAATTGATTGCAAGCCCAAATTTGTTCTTGAGCTAAGTATGAGAGAGCCATTAAATTTTAGTTATATTATGAAGAAATTTGTCATTGGTGTAAAACATGTATCTAAATATCTTCTATGAATAAAGCTTTTCCTAGTTAGAAAAGTAGGTGAAATGYCGTAATTCAAGAATTATCTAATAAAAATGGTCTCCAAGTCACTAAAATAGTAATKCAAATCACAAGTTATTTTCCCATCAACTAGTTAGCTAAAAAAATGACAATGAGAGTAGGGATTGTTTTACACACAACTAAACTAAATTAGTGAAGAATGAATTATTCACACCTCAACACTAACTTCTATTAGGGATTTYTGTTTTAAGTTTAACCAAGTTGAAATAATTGTTGTTAATATTCCCCAATATTTTAAGGCCGCTAAACTACTATCTTGATATCAGATTGGATTTATAAAGAGAGTGATCTGCTACATGTCTTGGGTCACCAAGACCTCAATATGGATTTTTGAAGGCAACTGGTGCAGACCTTCCAAGCTAGAGTGAGAATTTGGATTCTTAATCAATATGGAGTGAAGATACTTCTAATGAAGCAATTGTGACCCTCAAGATGCAAAGAAGGACATCGAGCATTATGCTCAAAAGAAACCCGTTGGATGGTGGAGAATGTATGCGGACCAATTATGAGAGCTCACGATGTTTTCCTCACACTAGATATAATAGGTTGTTAGTTTTTCTACAACTGAGAGGAATTGGCCACTTATAGTTTCATCTACTTTTTTAAGAGGAACACACTTACTTCTAAGGGAGTGGAGAAACATTATGTGCATACTAGCCTTTGGCTTCATTCAATGAGGTTGCTTGAGTATTTAAAAGGCCTTGCAACATGATGGGATGTGAATGTTGAGCATGTTTTCCAGATTAATGATGATGGTAATTGTTACCACCAAAATAAGGGTAACTAAGGAGATCATGTCTCGAGGACCACAGGTTATAGACATGGAGTGCCGAGAGCCAAATGGATAGAGCATAAGCCCTGAAGGGCCCTTCTTTTCATTGATTCCTTCTACACATCACCAACAACAACGTCCACCACACCAGCCTGGTCCCAGAAGGCAATGGGTATTTCTCCATGAGGTAATGAGTCCATGTATCATGGCAAGTGGCACTCTGATATTTGAATCATTTGAACATGTTGTAAAATATCTTTCTCGATTTTAGAACGTTTGCTTGGAATTTATGCTCTTTGCCTTATTTAAACTTGAGGTGGGTGTCATTGTGTCCTAGTAAGTTGGTTACCCTAAGGAATAGGTTGGTACTGGGTGGTTCCTTGAAGATTCATCGTCCATTCCTTACCATACTTGTCACTTTCCATACTTATTTCCCTCCATCTCCCAACCTTTTGGGATATTCAGGTGTATTGACCCAAGAAGGGATTGTACCTTACCTCATGGGAAGAAGGGGCCGAAGGCCCAAAGGGTAAAAGTAGCTGGAAAAAGATAAAAGCCAATCATAAAATCTTTGAGATTCTTTGCCGAGGGATCCCCGAGAAAGAAATAAAATGCTTCTCTGTAAACATGAGGGACCTACAAAATGAATGAAAACAAGTGCTCAAGGTGTTATTTGGGGGATAGGAGGTCTCATCACGAGCCAACCAATCATGATCATAGGTATTTAGCGGTATGACATTACCATCTTTGGTCACCAAGTCACAGTAGTGGCTCTCAGTTACATAACTGAGGAAAAGGGGGTCTCATCACGAGTCAACCTTCTCATTTTCGTGAGGTATTTGTCAATGACATTGTCGTATATGGACACCAAACCAGGACAATGGCATCCAACTAATTCCTTGAAACATGAAAGAAAAATATAAGAAGAAGAATGGCAAACAAATGGGTTGGGAAAAATTGCATTCTGAATAAATTCCATCTCACCCTCCACAAATTCGTCCATAGGTAAGACAATAAAAACCGTTGTATGTCATGAAACCCATTCCCAAAAGTTTACCCTACACCATCTCACATACACACATGGCTAGGATAGGATCCACCTAGGAAACACCCTAGACCCGAGAGTTATTAACCCAATAGGGAATCTTGATAGCCTTCCCAAACCTAAATTTAGCAAGTTGTATAATGTCCTTGAGCATTTGTTTGGTTTAGGGGGGTTTGATGCACATGTTCGGGTGATTTGATATTATATGTGATTTACTTGATATGATATTTGTGGCTTATGGACCCTTGGAGGGCATACCTATTTGTCTTTATAGGACCTCGGTGGATAGGTATTCATGAGGAGATGACCAGTTCAAACCTTCATGAGGGCTTGATGCCCATGGATGGACATTGAAACCCCAAGCCTGGGGCAAGACAATGACGACTAGTTTTCATAATGAAGGAAGAGGACATTTCCTTTTGAGGCACCCCAACAGGCCTAGCCGATGAGGGGCCACCCTACCCCACCTGTATGTTGGCTTTGGAGACCTTGGACGTCACCCTAGTAGCTCCATAACGTCACGCAGGTCTAGGGTTTGAAATTGAGAGAGATTGGGCTACAATTTTGGCATGTGTGGCATGGAGGAGGGCCTTTAGAAGCCCAACATTTTTCTAGATGAACTCAACGTCTCATGGAGGAGACCTAATGTCACCCTAAAGGGGCATGCCATCACCCTTTGAGGGTTATTTTGTAAAGAATTGATTTTATTCGAATTTTAATGAGCAAATTGACATGTAGGCTCAAAACTGTGAAAATACACAACTGTTGGGTAATTAATCTAGGACTTTCCATATAAATATGGCTGGATAAATTCATTTTTTCATCATAAATCACCTCTCACAAGAGGGGGATGAAATTGACACCCTTTTTGGGGTACTTGGCTGAAATTTTGAGGCACAGTTGCTTGGAGACTTGTTTGGATGCATTTTAGATCATTTCTTGGGGGAATTTTGGAAAATCTAGGGTTTTTTGTGCTTGATTATTCTTGGGGAAGTAAGTAAATATGCAATTTTCATTTCATGATAAATGTTTATGGTATGTTTACTTGTTTATATTTAAGATTATGAAATTTCTTGCTTGAAAACCTTAGGAGTAAGAAACATACGGTGCTTATTTCTTGTTCTTTGTTTTTCTAGTCTTTCCTAAGAAGATCTTGTCTAGACAAACTTCTAGAGCCATAAAGTGTTATTACTTTAGAAGCTTTGTCTAGTTCTTATTGCATTAAATATATTTCAAGAGTTTAAGGATATCAGAAATTGCTAGGGCCTAGAAGTGCATACACCCTAGTTGAAACTTCTCTTAAGGGCTTGGTACTTGAGGACTTAAGGTGCTACTCCCCAAGCTTCCACCTTTTCATCTCTTAGACACACATAATCATTGTTATTTATCCAAGTTATTGTGCTGATATAATTGAATCCATAAACCTAAAAGGCACTAGTTCTCACTTCTCTCTTGTTGGAAGATTGATCAAACACTCAAACCTTATTCTCTCAAGCCTATGCTAACTAAGTCTAACACTAACTTAGCCTAGATCTCTAAATTTATTGTTGTTGTTATAAATGTTTGATACAACCATCTAACTGCAAAAAAAAGTCTGCATACACTATGCTAACTCATAGCTAACTTACTCAGAACTTGCTTGTGACAATTGCTAAAGAATCTTCTTGATATATACTCAATTTTCACTGTCTTTTCTAGCAATTCTGAGCACTAATTCTTGTGGTTGTTACAATTTACTTTTGTCTTTTATAAACCGTCATCTAACTATAATTTTGATTCAACCATCATATAATTGCATTGTCTATCATCTTTGGAGGTTTTACAATCATTTTGGTAGATGAAATTTCCATATATATGCTTTGTTGTTCTTGTTCCAAGAAGGTACACAAATTACACTTCTTTGCCTCAATTTCTCAGACGTAGACTTTGTTGAATTTGGTGATTAGTGAGAGGGGGGGTATTTCTTGACAAAACCTTATCCTATCTAGCCCTTTAGGCCACTGGGGAGGCCTCCACTGGGGTAGATCTCTTCTACTCCTAAAAGAAAGGGATTTCATATTGAGGTGACAGTGATAGGATATCCCATTGTTACACCGATTTCCCTTACTTTCCTTGGCCTTTGGGCAAGTACATATTGTGCGATAACAATAATAATACATTACCAAATGCAAGGTTGGTTGGCATATCCTTAGAATACATTGCATCTAATCCTAGTGATGATGATGGTGACTATATAGATGCATCACCCAATGAGGTTCATGCCCATATGAATAGCCTTGGAATAAAAGATTATGCTTTACAATCATCTTCAACTTTATATTTTTAATGCTATGATTCAATCCTTGGGCATTTTGAGTATGTACTATAGGTACTTGCCAACTTTTGGACCGTGTACTACTTATGTCATTTAGCCAATAGGAATATCAATATGATGTGGGTGGTTTATGTTTCTAAAATTTAAAATTTGTCTCCTAAAAGTTGAATCATTTAAAATTTCAATTTGTCATTTTGTATGATATATAATTAATAATATAAATTTTATCATTGAACTAAGTATTTGTATATCATTTCATGGTTTTACCATTGACATTCATACATCATTTTAACTGTTTTGAAATTCCTTCCATAGGCCTTTCAAGTTTCAACTTTGATTAAATGGATTTAGCTAACAAACCATTCTCGCAAGTTGCCAGCAAACTTGACAACAAACCACAATTAATTTTATAGGGAACACGAATTATGTGATTAAAAAATGTCATTGTTTTGAAGAACAATGCAATGAATTGTTGTGAATTGCTAATCACCGTAAAGTAAGAATTGAAGTGTTGTCAATTGCTAATCAACATGATGCAGATAATCACTAATGACATTGTACTTGTCACACTTTACTNAAAAAATGTCATTGTTTTGAAGAACAATGCAATGAATTGTTGTGAATTGCTAATCACCGTAAAGTAAGAATTGAAGTGTTGTCAATTGCTAATCAACATGATGCAGATAATCACTAATGACATTGTACTTGTCACACTTTACTAGTGTTTTGAAGTTTGAACATTTTGGATTTCCCCATTTTGGTTGATTTTGGACAGTGTGAATAGTTACTACTACATCTATAATGAAATAAATGAATATTGGGGGCACACTTATGGTTTAAATATCAATTTGATATTCAAAGTTTAATATTGAAGATGGTCATGTGACTTGTGATTTATGTTCGATGGAATCATGCATGGTATTTTAATAATTTTTGTAATTTTAATAAAATTTCAAAGTTTTAACTTTTGTTACTTAGTATTATCAATTGCAAATTTATACTTCTAAGACTTATTTATTTATTTAAATTTAATCATTTTTTGTATTTTTTAATATATATCCAACCTACTATAAATTTGCAAAGCTTCCTGTATATTTGGGCAAAGCTTCTAGCTGTACCACTCGTGCAACATAGGTTATTGGGGTTTCTGTTAATATTATAAATTATAAATGTCCTTGGCAAAATCCAATGGATTGCAAGCCCAAATTTGTTCTTGAGCTAAGTATGAGAGAGCCATTAAATTTTAGTTATATTATGAAGAAATTTGTCATTGCGTAAAACAAGTATCTAAATATCTTCTGTGAATGAAGCTTTTCATAGTTAGAAAAGTAGGTGAAATGACATAATTCAACAATTATCTAATAAAAATGGTGTCCAAGTCACTAAAATAGTAATGCAAATGACAAGTTATTTTCCTGTCAACTAGTTATTTAACATAATGACAATGAGAGTAGGGACTGGTTTACACACAACTAAACTAAATTAGTGAAAAATGAATTATTCACACCTCAACACTAACTTCTATTAGGGATTTATGTTTTAAGTTTAACCAAGTTGAAATAATTGTTGTTAATATTCCCCGGTATTTTAAGGCCGTTAGACTCCTATCTTGAGCTTAGATTGGATTTATAAAGAGGGTGATTTGCTACATGACTTGGGTCACCAAGACCTCAATATGGATTTTTTAAGGCAATTGGTGCAGACATGCCAAGCTAGAGTGAGAATTTGGATTCTTAATAAATATGGAGTCAAGATACTTCTAATGAAGAAAGTGTGACATTAAAGATGCAAAGTGGGGCATCAAGTATTATGATCAAAAGAAACCCATTGGATGGTGGAGAATGTATGGGGACCAATTGTGAGAGCTCAAGATGCTTTCCTCACACTAGATATATTAGGTTGTTAGTTTTTCTATAACTGAGAGGAATTGGCCACTTATAGTTTCATCTACTTTGTTAAGAGGAACACACTTACTTCTAAGAGAGTGGACAAAATTTATGTGCATACTAGCCTTTGGCTTCATTCAATGAGGTTGCTCGAGTATTTAAAAGGCCTTGCAACATGGTGAGATGTGAATTTTGAGCATGTTTTCCAAATTAATGATGATGGTAATTGTTACCACCAAACTAGGGGAAACTAAGGAGATCATGTCTCGAGGGCCACATGTTGTAGACATGGAGTTCCGAGAGATAAATGGATAGAGCATAAGCCCTGAAGGGGCCTTCTTTTCATTGATTCCTTCTACACATCACCAAAAACAACATCCACCACACCGGCCTGGTCCCAGAATGAAATGGGTCTTGCTCCATGAGGTAACGAGTCCATGTATCATGGTAAGTGTCACTCTGATATTTGAAGCATTTGAACATGTTGCAAAATATCTTTCTCGATTTTAGAACGTTTTCTTGGAATTTATGCTATTTTCCTTATTTAAACCTGAGGTGGGTGTCATTTTGTCCTAGTAAGTTGGTTACCCTTAGGAATAGGTTGGCACTCGGTGGTTCCTTGAAGAGTCATCGTCCATTCCTTACCATACTTGTCACTTTCCATACTTCTTTCCCTCCATCTCACAACCTTTTGGGACCTTCAAGTGTATTAACCCAAGAAGAGATTGTACCTTACCTAATGGGAAGAAGGGGCTGAAGGCCCAGGGGGTAAAATTAGCTGGAAAAAGATAAAAGACAATATAATCATAAAATCTTTGAGATGCTTTGCCTAGGGATCCCCGAGAAAGCAATGAAACACTTCTCTGTAAAAATGAGGGACCTACAAAATGAATGACAATGAATACTCAAGGTGTTAGTTAGGGGATAGGAGGTCTCATGATGAGCCGACCTATCATGATCATAGGTATTTAGCAGTATGAAATTACCATCATTTGGTCACCAAGACACAATAGTGTCTCTCGGTTGCATAACCGAGGGAAAGGGGGTCTCATCACAAACGAACCTTCTCATTTCTGTGAGGTATTTGTGAATGACACTGTCGCATATGGAAACCAAGCTAGGACAATGGCCTCTAACTAATTCCTTGAAACATGAGAGAAAAATATAAGAAGAAGAATTGCAAACAAATGGGTTGAGAAAAATTTCATTGCGAATAAAGGGCATCTCACCCTCCACAAAGGTGCCCATAGGTAAGACAATGCACACCCTTGTATGTCATGAACCCCATGCCCAAAATTTTACCCTACACCATCTCACATATACACATGACTAGAATAGGCTCCACCTAGGAAACACCCTAGACCTGGGAGTTATTAACCCAATAGGGAATCTTGAAACCCTTTCCAAACCTAAATTTAGCAAGTTGTATAACTTCCTTAAGCATTTGTTTGGTTTAGGGGGGTTTGATGCACATGTTCGGGTGATTTGATTATTAGATGTGATTTACTTGATATGATACTTGTGACTTATGAACCCCTGGAGGGCATACCTGTTTGGCTTTGCAACACCTCGGTGGACATGTATTCATGAGGAGATGACAATTTCAAACCTTTATGAGGGATTGAATCCCATGGATGTACACTAAAACCCCAAGCCTGGGGCAAGACAATGACAACTAGTTTGCATAATGAAGGAAGAGGATGTTTCCTTTGGAGGCACCTCGACAGGCCTAGACAACGAGGGGCCACCCTTCCCCACCTGGACGTTGGCTTTGGAGACCTTGGATGTCACCCTAGTAGCCCCATGACGTCACACAGGGCTAGGGTTTGACATTGAGAGATGTTGGGATATAGTTTTGGCACATGTGGCATGGAGGAGGGCCTTTGGAGGCCCAACGTTTTGCTAGATGACCTCAACGTCTCATGGAGGAGGCCTAACGTCACCCTAAAGGGGAATGACATCACCATTTGAGGGTTATTTTGTAAAGAATTGATTTTATTTTAATTTTAATGAGCAAATTGACATGTAGGTTCAAAACTATGAAAATACACAACTGTTGGATAATTAAGCCAGGATTTTCCATAAAAATATGGCTGGAAAAATTCATTTTTACATCATAAATCACCTCTTACAAGGGGGGGACTGAAATTGGCGCCCTATTTGGGGTACTTGGCTGAAATTTTGAGGCATTCTTGCTTGGAGATTTGTTTGGATGCATTTTAGATCATTTCTTGAGGGAATTTTGGAAAATCTAGGGTTTTTTATGCTTGATTATTCTTGGTGAAGTAAGTA
>SNQJ01S0003789.1:0-21630 GCA_010110895.2 Picea sitchensis | reverse complement strand
ACAATATTTTTTGTGCATGAAATTTCCATATATATGCTTTGTTGTTCTTGTTTCAGAAAGGTACACAAATTACACTTATTTGCCTCATTTTCTCAGACGTAGACTTCGTTGACTTTGGTGATCAGTGAGAGGGGGGTATTTGTTGACACAACCTTAGCCTACCCATCCCTTTAGGCCACCGGGGAGGCCTCCCCTGGGGTAGACCTCTTCTACTCCTAAAAGAAAGGGATTTCCTATTGAGGTGACTGTGATAGGATATCCCATTGTTACACCAATCTCCCTTACATTCCTTGGGCTTTGGCCAAGTATAGATTGTGTGATAACAATAATAATACATTACCAAATGCAGGGTTGGTTGGCATACCCTTAGAAGACATTGCATCTAATCCTAGTGATGATGTTGGTGACTATATAGATGCATCATCCAATGAGGTTCAAGCCCATATGGATAGCCTTGGAATCAAAGATTATGCTTTACAATCATCTTCAACTTTATATTTTTAATGCTATAATTTAATCCTTGGGCATTTTGAGTATGTACTATAGGTATTTTGCCAACTTTTGGACCGTGTACTACTTTTTGTCATTTAGCCAATAGGAATATCAATGTGATGTGGGTGGTTTATGTTTCTAAAATTTAAAACTTGTCTCCTAAAAGTTGAATCATTTAAAATTTCAATTTGTCAATTTGTATGATATATATATATATATATAATTAATAATATAAATTTTATCATTGAACTAAGTACTTGTACATCATTTCATTGTTTGATCATTGACATTCATACATCAGTTTAACTCTTTTCAAATTTCGTCCATAGGCCTTTAAAGTTTCAGCTTTGATTAAATGGATTTAGCTAACAAACCATTCTTGCAAGTTGCCACCAAACTTTACAACAAAACACAATGAATTTTACAGGGAACAAGAATTATGTGACTCAAAAATGTCATTGTTTTGAAGAACAATGCAATGAATTGTTGTGAATTGCTAATCACTGTAAAGTAAGCATTGAAGTGTTGTCAATTGCTAATCAACATGATGCAGATAATCACTAATGACATTGTACTTGTCACACTTTACTAGTGTTTTGAAGTTTGAACTTTTTGGATTTCTCCATTTTGGTTGATTTTGGACAATGTAAGTAGTTACTACTACATTTTATAATTAAATAAATGAATATTGGGGGCACACTTATGGTTTAAATGTCAATTTGATATTCAAAGTTCAATATTGAAGATGGTCATGTGACTTGTGATTTATGTTCTATGGAATCATGCATGGTATTTCAATAATTTTTGTAATTTTAATAAAATTTCAAAGTTTTAACTTTTGTTACTTAGTATTATCAATTGCAAATTTATACTTCTAAGTTAGGTCTTTTTATTTATTTATTAAATTTAATCATTTTTTGTATTTTTTAATATATATCCAACCTACTATAAGTTTTCAAAGCTTCCTATAAATTTGGGCAAAGTTTCTAGCCGTACCACTCGTGCAACATAGGTTATTGTGGTTTCTGTTTATATTATAAATTATAAATGTCCTTGGCAAAATCAAATGGATTGCAAGCCCAAATTTGTTCTCGAGCTAAGTATGAGAGAGCCATTAAATTTTAGTTATAATATGAAGAAATTTGTCACTAGCATAAAATATGTATCTGAATATCTTCTGTGAATGAAGCTTTTCATAGTTAGAAAAGTAGGTCAAATGCCATAATTCAACAATTATCTTATAAAAATGTCTCCAAGTCACTAAAATAGTAATGCAAATCACAAGTTATTTTCCCATCAACTAGTTATTTAACAAAATGACAATGAGAGTAGGGATTGTTTTACACAAAACTAAACTAAATTAGTGGAAAATGAATTATTCACACCTCAACACTAACTTCTATTAGGGATTTATGTTTTAAGTTTAACCAAGTTGAAATAATTCTTGTTAATATTCCCCAATATTTTAAGGCCGCTAGACTCCTATCTTGAGATCATATTGGATTTATAAAGAGGGTGATCTGCTACATGTCTTGGGTCACCAAGACCTCAATATGGGTTTTTCAAGGCAACTAGTGCAGATTTGCCAAGCTAGAGTGAGAATTTGGATACTTAATAAATATGGAGTCAAGATACTTCTAATGAATCAAGTGTGACACTCAAAATGCAATGCGGGACATCAAGCATTATGCTCAAAATATATCCATTGGATGGTGGAGAATGTATGGGGACCAATTCTGAGAGCTCAAGATGCTTGCCTCACACTAGATATATTAGGTTGTTAGTTTTTCTACAACTGAGAGGAATTGGCCACATATAGTTTCATCTACTTTGTTAAGAGGAACACACTTACTTCTAAGAGAGTGGAGAAACGTTATGTGCATACTAGCCTTTGGCTTCATTCAATGAGGTTGCTCGAGTATTTAATGTTAATGTTTATGCCATTATTATAGTTCTTTGCATTTCAATAGATAAGAGCATAATAAGAACAAGATCAATAAGAAATACACATTCACAAGAGACACAACATTTATCCTGGGAAACCCTCTAGGGGAAGAAAACCCAGCAAAAACTTCCTTATCATAAATAGCTCATACAATGTTCAAGAGATAACTCAAACCAATACAGATAGTCCTCCCCAAGAGATGTGCCACTCTTCTTCTCCTCTCTCCAACTAGTAAGTGCAGCTTGCCTCATAAGATAATGAGCAAGTGAGTTGTGTTAGAAGTGAGGCGCTAGCCTCCTATATATACAAGAATGGCACGTGTGAAAGGTCACCACTGGCAAGGCCGACCTCTCACTCTGGGTGGGTAAACCCACCTTTAATTAATTCTGGGTCTTCAATAATAACTGTCAGGGCCAATTTCTTATTCTGTCCTTTGTAATTGTCCGATGACCAATCCGCAAAAGGGGATTTGGTCCTTATACAATTACCGACATGATTAATCCACAATGGGGATTAATCCAATAATTCTTATTTCGCCCTTTGTAATTGTCCTGGCTGACCAATCCAAGGGGATTTGGTCCTTATACAATTATCGCCATGATTAATCCACAATCAATAACAACAATACCACAATGACATTAATAATCCTGAATGGGGATTTAATCCAATAATAATAAGAATGTTCTCTGCCGCCATTATTTCAACACTCTATCAAGGGTATTCTTCAACGAGAGAGGTTTGTATCATCAGTGGCATCTGGATGATAGTATCATCAATATCATCTGAAACATTGGCCAGCATATTTACAAGTCATCGAAAGCTTCATCTGGCAAAGATCATCATTCCTAAAGAATGCTAATATCCGCATCAAATATGTATCGTGTTAGGTGTACGATACCTCATCACAACACTAGGCCGGCACATCACAATACTACACTCGCTCAATGTCACAGTGGTTAAGCCGGTAGCTCGTCACTACATGTTGCTTTCTACGCCTAACAATCAGTCGTGAAGCAGTGAACATCATCATCCGCCAGCCGCCCCACAACCGGTCGAGAGATGAATCACAACGCCATGCTTTACCGCAACAACTAGGTTAGAAGCATGACTCATCTTGCTTTACCGCCAACAACTAGGTCAGAAGTAAGGAACAACATCTCATCTTGCTTACGTCTAGCAACAACGTAGGTCGTTTCTGGAATCATCTTGCTTTTACATCTAACAACTAGGTCAAGCAAAGGAACCCACAAGTATCATGCTTTACATCAACAGGAGGTTAGAATCATAAATCACACGACGCCAGTGCTTTTATGTCTACCGTTAGTCAAAAGTATTGACCCATTTGCTTTACATCTAACAAAAGGAGGTCGGGGCAGTGATCACACTTAATCATGCTTTTACCGCTTCCACCGAGGTCAAAAGCATGACTCATCTTGCTTATCGCCTAACAGGAGGCCTAAGCAGTGATCACCTGCCATGCTTTACATCTAACAGTGAGGTCAAAAAGCATGACTCATCTTATTTTACATCTAATAGCGCAGGTCGGCAGGATCACATCACATGTTTTACGCCTAACGCTTAGGTCGAAGTTAATGACCCATCTTGCTTTAATGGTAACAAACAGGTCGGGCAAGCGAATATACATAATTCCCCTTCGTGGAGGGTCCTTTCGACTATACCAAGCTTATCTCGAAAGTAACCAAAATTTACACGATAGAGGCGAATAACATCAGCAACATGTTCAATCATGGCTACGTAATTGAGCTTCAAGGTTTCTATACCATGTCGCGGATGAATGATAGCGGATTTCTATGTGTTTTCTGGCATTCGTCAGTGGAACATGATTCTTCGTCATTTTAATGGGTGCTTTGATTGTCACATAGAATTGCTGTTTCTCTCATCTCCAAATCAATAGGCATGTCAACAACTTTCGGGTTATATAGCTTCAGCCAGCGTAACATGCGTAATGTACTGCCTCACTGCACCGAGAGAAATACCGGATTGCTTCCTGCTCTTCGCCACGGTATCAGAGTGGTCCCATACTGAAACAACATCCTAAGTGCTTTTTCTGCCGCCAACGCCGCCTAATCAGACTTATATCCACCAATGTGAAGTCACCCCATCATACGGTAGACCATATAATCCATTGTACCCTTTAAGGTACCTCATCACATGTTGCTCACTAGGTGAACACATCTCGGCTCTACCAAAAACTGACTCAAAATGTTCACGACAAAACAAATGTCCGGTTCCGGTATTCGTCGGGTACATAAGTGATCCAATAATCTATTTTTATAGAGTGGCATCTATCAAATCGATGAAGTATCGACTAGAAGCTTCAAATGGCCTCCATGGGTGTATCTATGGACTTGTATTCTAGCATGTCAATCTCTTCAATATTTCGGACTGCACTCTCGTTAAGGAAGATTCTCTCCTCGATTCCGCTTATACCTCAAGGCCTAAGAAGTAATGCATTAGGACCAGTAGCTTCAGCTTCAAATTCTCAAGGTAAGCTCGTCATTACATTCAATGATGAGCTTTTCTTCTAGTTAAGAATAATAATTCCACATACAATAGTAATATTACTGTTCATTGGTCCTATACAGTGAGGGATTTAATCTGTTTTACCTTTGGTAAAGCCCAAGCTCACTAAGAACCCGTTTAGCCACCATACCAAGCTCGGGAGCTGGTTTCCCAATCCCATAAGGTTTTCTTCAATCTACAGACATGAGACTGCCTATCTTCAACCTAAACTTGGGGTTGCTCTATATACACACTGATAACACCACTGTGAAGGTCATTTCATCCATCCGTACCCATTTCATCCTATGTTACATTATAATGGTTCGGGACGAGGTGTATTTTTCCACATGAGCAAATGTCTCTTCATAGTCATCACCTTCCTTCCTCGAAAATCCACGACACAAATCTTGTTTTATATTTCTCAATACTTCCATCGGCAGTGTGTTTCATTTTGAAGAGCCATTTTGATGATACCACATCCTTGCTTTTTTGGTCTAGGAACTATTTACCATACACCATTCTTCTTATTATGGATTGATATTTTCCTCACATGGTATCCAGCCTTATTCCTTCTTTTGAATGGCCTCAAAGCATGTAGGTTATTCATCAACTAGATTGTAATAATGTGTCAGTGTAACCTGAGAATGGCTTTGGTCTTTTCACTGCCTCGTGGACCTCTTCTAGAACACCATACTTCTCTCCATCTCAATAAGCTCTTGCCCAAGTGTGGATTTCTTTTATGGAGAAGGTCATATGAGGAGGTTCTGAACTTCATATCATGATCTTCAAGAATTTCATCGTGTGGTTACTTAATTTCCCTTACATAGTTCTCAGATCTCTAGGAACTTCCCTCGCGAATTCTGTAGCCCTGGGATTCTCGCAGTTCCCTTCATGGCTATCTTCAAGCCTGCATCTTCTGATTTCTTGCAGGTTTCATGTGCTGGTCACATCCCCTGCTGATCTCAATATGATATGACTAGGTATGTAGATTCTCGAAGGCTTGTGGGATACTTCATGCATCCCACTCTATTCCCCTCTTTCCTGGAGGGTCCAACTGTTTTCTCTTCGAATAAAACACCTGACAGCCAAATACTTTTGAGATGGCCACTCAGGCTTCTTTCTCCGCAAATGTCTCCTAGTCTTGAACCCAAGTGCACTATGGGATAATCGGGTTTTCACATAAACAACAACTTCCATTGCTTCTGCCTATAAGCACATTGGAAGATCTTTGATCATGGATCATAGTCTCACAACCTAACCATTATGTTCTCTCACTACAACTGCCGTTGAGGATTATAGGGAGTAGTGAGCCCTCTTGATCTCAACATCTCTCAAGCAGGTTCACTCTAACTCCTTGAGGTATATTCTCTCCATTATCTAATTCGAGATTTTAATATTTCTTTTCAAAAGATTCTCTATCAAGGCTTTGAATTCCTGAATCACCTAATACTTTTTAAGAAATTTATCTAGGTCTTACAAGAATAATTCATCAATAAATGATACATAGTATACATACCCAATTAATGGAGGATGGATGGTATCACACACACATCTAAATGAATGAGTTCCAATACTCCTTCTTCGCCTTTTCTATCCCTCTGGAAAAGGGTTCTTGATATTCTTTCCTCATGCATTAATCCATTGCATATGCTCTTCTCGATCAACCTTTGAGTTCTGGGTAACCCTGTGATTTCTTTGCATATGGTAGTGCTTTGTAGTTTATGTGGGCCAATATTTTATGCCAAAGTTCGCATGAGTTTTCATACATGGGTCATGGCGCTTCCGTGACCCTTCAAATTATATATATATATAAACCATTTTATTCACTTCCTAAGGACAATTGTTTCATTTAAGGTTTCTTCCTTAGCACACACATAAGAACTTCTCCATCTGCTTAGAAGGAAACTCATAGCCTCTTGTCTAAAGCCGTCATATGGAGAGTAAGTTCTTCTTTAGGCTCTGCATTACAGAGTACGCCCTCATTGTTATTGAGTTTTATGAATCTAGCTTGTAGTTTGATTCTCCTATTCCCTTTGATGGGATATTGATAATCATCTCCAAGAGTACTGAGAAAACTTTTAAAAATATGAGAGAGTATTTTTCTTAATTCACATATGTTTTGATGCACTATCAATGAGCCATGTGTCCCTTCCAAAGTGATTATCCTCGAGAGAGTTGAGATTAAGACATGATCCTTAATCATCTTCATAGGTAATTTTCATCTTGGCTATGAGGCATGCCTTGTGCTTCCTGTATCTTCTTCCTTCTTCTAACTCGACAATATTCGCCTTTAGTCCCATCTTACTCCAAATGACAGTAATGTGATGAGATCCCCGCCCCTCATGCTTGTCCTTCTTCTCAAAAATTTCTGAATGAGACTTCTGTTTGTTGAATTTGATGGTTGTGGTTCTCTATGAGATTCCCCTTTTGAAGTAGGGTTTCTCTCCCTTCCATATTGTGTATGAGTAGCTAGGGCTTGATCACCCTCCCTTGCTAGTAGTAGTGTTTCAATGCTGGCTACTCTTGTTTCTTTCTTGGATGCATTCTTCCCATAGGTCAACCTAGTTTCCTCCTTTCACATAACGACTGATAAAGCATCCCAAGAAGTCTCTATGGTGACCATTTAGGGATGTCACACACCATCTTCACAATGGTGTCTCCAATTGCTTCTTCAACTGCTCTTTTATTGAGATTCCTGAGAAATACTCTTGAATCATTTCTCCTTTCTAGATCTTGGTATTCTTCAATTGAGATCTTAGATTCATCTTTCGATTGATGTTCTTTCCTCTCATATAGTTTGCTTAGAGCATCAAACACCTCCTTCGGAGTTTTCTTTGACTGATACATAATGGATCAAGTGGTCTTTGATTGAATTTGCAATGATTCTTTGAGTCTTGATTAAGTCCTTCTGATGCTTCACCCTCTCTTACTTTTAATATCTCACAAAGTTCCTCCACTTCGATAAATCTGATAGGTCATTTTCCTCTAAGGATTCCTAATCGATCCTGATAATTTCCGTGCAAGCACCATGCCTCTAGTTTCTCAACAAGCACAAAACTTGTTGAGAAATTAGAAGGCAACAAAAATAACCAAAAATTGAAAATGCTTGAATTCAAGTTTTGACTCACTGTGAGGTGTGCTTACCGAGGCGAAAATCGGTGTCCTCGCATCTAAGAAATCCAAATTTTACCTCACAACTGACCATGGATTGGACCGGTGCTTCCGTAATTTTGGTAATCGGTTTTCTCAAGTAATTTAAGACTTTTGTGAAACTAGGGTTTCACTTTATGGAAGATCCAAACGGGTGTGCCTAGGTGCCAAATTGATCCTTGGGGAGGTGCATTTAGGAGAGGTTAGGACAAAAAGAGATACTTTTCAAACCCTAATTTTGGGTAGTACCTGTGAATCATGATGTTTTCCTTGAAAATTGTAGGCCTTCAGTTGGCTCGATCCCATGTTAATGTTTATGCCATTATTATAGTTCTTGCATTTCATGATAAGTATATAATAAGAACAAGATCAATTTGGTGAAATACACATCTACAAGAGACACATCATTTATCCCGGGAAACCCTAGGGAAATAAAACCCAAAGAAAAACTTTCTTATCATAAATAGCTCATACAATGTTCAAGAGATAACTCAAACCAATACGATAGTCCTCCCCAAGAAAATGCACCACTCTTTCTCCTCTCTCTCTCCAACTGGTGGCAAATTTTGCCTCATAAGATAATGAGCAAGTGAGTTGGGGGTTAGAAGTGAGGCGCTAGCCTCATATACAAGATCAAGACTACGTGAAAGGTCACCACCTATGGGTTTAATCTTCACCTGTGGGTAAAACCCACCTTTAATTAATTCGGTCTTCAATAATAACTGCTAGTTTAATTTATTATGTCCTTTTGTGTAATTGTCCCATGACCAACCGTATAAAAGGATTTGGTCCCATACAATATCACATGATTAATCCACAATGGGACTAATCCAATAACAATAATAATAATAATGGACATGATTAATCCACAATGGGGATTTAATCCAATAATAATAAGAATTCCCTTCACAGTTACATTATTTCAACATTTAAAAGGCCTTGCAACATGGTGAGATGTGAATATTCAACATGTTTTCCAGATTATTGATGATGGTAATTGTTACCACCAAACTAGGGGTAACTATGAGATCATGTCTCGAAAATATTACATGTTGTAGACATGGAGGCCGAGACAAATGATAGAGCATGTTCCCGAAGGGCCCTTCTTTTCATTGATTTGTTCTACACATCACCAACAACAATGTTCCGCCACACCACCGGGTCCCATAAGGCAGCTGGTCTTGCTCCATGAGGTAATGAGTCCATACCATGGTAAGTGTAACTCTGCTATTTGAATAATTTGAACATGTTGCAAAATATCTTTCCCGATTTCAAGTATCAGCCATTGGAATTCTATGCTCTTGTTTCTATTTAAACCCACTGAGGTCTGTTGTGTACTAGGGAAGTTACATACCTTAGGAATAATAGAGGTTGGTACTGGGTGGTTCCTTGAAGAGTCATAGTCCATTCCTTACCATACTTGTCACTTTCCATACTTTTTTCCCTCCATCTCCCAACCTTTTGGGATCTTCAGGTGTATTGACCCAAGAAGGGATTGTACCTTACCTCATCGGAAGAAGGGTTGAAGGCCCATAGGGTAAAATTAGTTGGAAAAAGATAAAATCCAATCATAAAATCTTTGAGATGCTTTAACCAAGGATCCTCGGGAAAGCAATAAAATGCTTCTCTGTAAAAATGAGGGACCTACAAAATGAATGACAATGAATTCTCAAGGTATTAGTTGGGGGATAGGAGGTCTCATCACGAGCCGACCTATCATGATCATAGGTATTTAGCGGTATGACATTACTATCATTTGGTCACCAAGCCATATTAGTGGCTCTCAGTGGTAGAACTAAGGGAAAGGGGGTCTCATCACGAGCCAACCTTCTCATTTCCGTGAGGTATTTGTGAATGACACTGTCGTATATGGACACCAAGCCAGGACAATGGCATCCAACTAATTCCTTGAAGCATGAAAGAAACATGAAAGAACAATATAAGAAGAAGAATGGAAAACAAATGGGCTTTGAAAAAATGCATTGCGGATAAAGGGCATCTCACCCTCCACAAAGTCACCCATAGTTAAGACAATACAAACCCTTGTATGTCATGAACCCCATTCCCAAAAGTTTACCCTACACCATCTCACATACAGACATGACTAGGATAGGCTACACTTAGGAAACACTCTAGACCTGGGAGTTATTAACCCAATAAGGAATCTTTAGACCCTTCCCAAACCTAAATTTAGCAAGTTGTATAATGTCCTTGAGCATTTTTTTGGTTTAGGGGGGTTTGATGCACATGTTTATGTGATTTGATTATTAGATGTGATTTACTTGATATGATACTTTTGAATCATGGACCCCTGGAGGGCGTACATGTTTGTCTTTGCAGGACCCCAGTGGACAGGTATTCATGAGGATATGATCAGTTCAAAACTTCATGAGGGCTTGAAGCCCATGGATGTACACTGAAACCCCAAGCGCAAGACAATGAGGACTAGTTTTCATAATGAAGGAAGAGGACGTTTCCTTTTGAGGCACCCCGACAGGCCTAGACGATGAGGGGCCACCCTTCCCCACCTGGACGTTTGCTTTGGAGACCTTGGATGTCACCCTAGTAGCCCCATGACGTCACACAGGGCTAGGATTTGACATTGAGAGAGGTTGGGCTACAATTTTGGCACGTGTGGCATGGAGGAGGGCCTTTGGAGGCCCAACGTTTTGCTAGATGACCTCAAAGTCTCAAGGAGGACACCTAGCATTACCCTACAGGGGCATGCTGTCACCCTTTGAGGGTTATTTTGTAAAGAATTGATTTTATTTTAATTTTAATGAGCAAGTTGACATGTAGGCTCAAAACTGTGAAAATACACAATTGTTGTGTAATTAAGCTAGGATTTTCCATATAAATATGGCTGGCTAAATTCATTTTTACATCATAAATCACCTCTCACAAGAGGGGGACTGAAATTGGCACACTTTTTGGGGTACTTGGCTGAAATTTTGAGACACACTTGCTTGGAGACTTGCTTGGATGCATTTTAGATCATTTCTTCGGGGAATTTTGAAAAATCTAGGGTTTTTTATGCTTGATTATTCTTGGGGAAGTAAGTAAATATGCAATCTTCATTTCATGATAAATGTTTATGGTACGTTTACTTGCTTATATTTAAGATTATGAAATTGCTTGCTTGAAAACCTTAGGAGTAAGAAACATAAGGTGCTTCTTTCTTGCTCTTTGTTTTGCTATTCTTTCCTAAGAAGATCTTGTCTAGACAAACTTCTAGAGCCCTAAAGTGCTAGCACTTTAGAAGCTTTGTCTAGTTCTTATTGCATTAAATATATTTCAAGAGTCTAAGGATAGGAGAAATCGGTAGGGCCTAGAAGTGCCTACACCCTAGTTGAAACTTCTCTTAAGGGCTTGGTACTTGAGGACTTAAGGTGCTACTCCCCAAGCTTCCACCTTTTCATCTCTTAGACACACATAATCATTGTTATTTCTCCAAGTTACTGTGCTAATATAATTGAATCCATAAACTCTAAAAGGCACTAGTTCTCACTTCTCTCTTGTTGGAAGATTGATCAAACACTCAAACCTTATTCTATCAAGCCTATGCTAACTAAGTCTAACACTAACTTAGCCTAGATCTCTAAATTTATTGTTGTTGTTATAAATGTTTGCTACAACCATCTAACTACAACAAATTTTCTGCATACACTAAGCTAACTTACTCAGAACTTGCTTGTGACAATTGTTAAAGAATCTACTTGATATATGCTCAATTTTCACAGTCTTTTCTAGCAATTCTAAGCACTAATTCTTGTGGTTGTTACAATTTACTTTTGGCTTTTATAAATCGTCATCTAACTATAATTTTGATTCAACCATCATATAATTGCATTGTCTATCATCTTTTGAGGGTTTACAATAATTTTTGTACATGAAATTTCCATATATATGCTTTGTTGTTCTTGTTCCAAGAAGGTACACAAATTACACTTATTTGCCTCAATTTCTCAGACGTAGATTTTGTTGACTTTGGTGATCAGTGAGAGGGGGGGTATTTCTTGACACAACCTTAGTCTACCCATCCCTTTAGGCCACCGGGGAGGCCTCCCCTAGGGTAGACCTCTTCTACTCCTAAAAGAAAGGGATTTCCTATTGAGGTGGCAATGATAGGATATCTGATTGTTACGCCAATCTCCCTTACTTTCCTTGGGCTTTGGGAAAGTACAGATTGTGCGATAACAATTATAATACATAACCAAATGCAGGATTGGTTGGCATACCCTTAAAAGACATTGCATCTAATCCTAGTGATGATGATGGTGACTATATAGATCCATCACCCAATGAGGTTCAAGCCCATATGGATAGCCTTGGAATCAAAGATTATGCTTTACAATCATCTTCAACTTTATACTTTTAATGCTATAATTCAATCCTTGGGCATTTTGAGTATGTACTATAGGTATTTTGCCAACTTTTGGATTGTGTACTACTTCTGTCATTTAGCCAATATGAATATCAATATGATGTGGGTGGTTTATGTTTCTAAAATTTAAAATTTGTCTCCTAAAAGTTGAATTATTTAAAATTTCAATTTGTCAATTTGTATGATATATATAATTAATAATATAATTTTTATCATTGAACTAAGTACTTGTACATCATTTCATGGTTTTACCATTGACATTCATACATCATTTTAAGTGTTTTCAAATTCCTTCCATAGGCCTTTCAAGTTTCAACTTTGATTAAATGGATTTAGCTAACAAACCATTCTTGCAAGTTACCACCAAACTTGACAACAAAACAGAATGAATTTTACAGGGAACAAGAATTATGTGATTCAAAAATGTCATTGTTTTGAAGAACAATGCATTGTTGTGAATTTCTAATCACCGTAAAGTAAGCACTGAAGTGTTGTCAATTGCTAATCAACATGATGCAGATAATCACTAATGACATTGTACTTGTCACACTTTACTAGTGTTTTGAAGTTTGAACTTTTTGGACTTCCCCATTTTGGTTGATTTTGGACAATGTAAATAGTTACTACTACATTTTATAACTAAATAAATGAATATTGGGGGCACACTTATGGTTTAAATGTCAATTTGATATTCAAAGTTCAATATTGAAAATGGTCACGTGACTTGTGATTTATGTTACATGGAATCATGCATGGTATTTTAATATTTTTTGTAATTTTAATAAAATTTTAATGTTATAACTTTTGTTACTTAGTATTATCAATTGCAAATTTATACTTCTAAGTTAAGTTAAGTTTTTTTTTTTTTTAATCATTTTTTATATTTTTTAATATATATCCAACCTACTATAAATTTGCAAAGCTTCTAGGCTTAACACTCGTGCAACATAGGTTATTGTGGTTTCTGTTAATATTTTAAGTTATAAATGTCCTTAGAAAAATCAAATGGATTGCAAGCCCAAATTTGTTCTCGAGCTAAGTATGAGAGAACCATTAAATTTTAGTTATATTATGAAGAAATTTGTCATTGGTGTAAAACAAGTATCTAAATTTCTTCTGTGAATGAAGCTTTTCATAGTTAGAAAAGTAGGTGAAATGCCATAATTCAACAATTATCTAATAAAAATGGTCTCCAAGTCACTAAAATAGTAATGCAAATCACAAGTTATTTTCTTATCAACTAGTTATTTAACAAAATGACAATGAGAGTAGGGACTGTTTTACACACAACTAAACTAAATTAGTGAAAAATGAATTATTCACACCTCAACGCTAACTTTTATTGGGGATTTCTGTTTTAAGTTTAACCAAGTTGAAATAATTGTTGTTAATATTCCCCAATATTTTAAGGCCACTAGACTCTTATCTTGAGATCAGATTGGATTTATAAAGAGGGTGATCTGCTACATGACTTGGGTCACCAAGACCTCAATATGGATTTTTCAAGGCAACTAGTGCAGACCTGCCAAGCTAGAGTGAGAATTTGGATTCTTAATAAATATGGAGTCACATTGTCACATTTAATCCCTGGGCACCACCAACTCAAGAAAGAGAGAGAAAATGAAAGACAAAAAATTTAGCAAATCCAATTTTATTTTAACTTTCTCAATAATATTGACCACAAAGTAGCCCTCCTTTATTTTAACTTTCGCAACAATATTGACCACAATGTGGCCCTCCAATTCTTGTTAGATATTAGGCATACAAATTCTTTAAAAAATTACATCAATGTAATCAGAACATCCTAAAATGGCAAGCACAACACAAAATATTTGAGAGATCAGGCCTCCAAAAATGAAAATGTTGAAGCCAAAGAATTCCAAATACTCTCACAAAACGGTATAAATCAAGTCTAACATTACTTGATCTTAACCTTGAAAAGTGAACTTATATATGGATTTTTGGTAGGAACGTAAGAAGTTCTATTACTTTGAAACCATCCAAAAGATTGTTCACTTGAAAAACTGATTTTACTAAGACACGTTGCCGATGAACTTCACTTTTTGCTCACTCCAAGAAGTTATATGGTATAAGTATATTTGGGTCCTTCAACAGTTGGATTTATGGTTATTTGGTACTGCTGGCAAGTTGTGTTTTGTTGCAATCTAAAGCAATGTGTGCCAATATTTGACATGCAGTATATACTTAGTAAAATGTCCATAGGTTTAAAATGCTAAGTCGTGTAAGTAATTATATACAGCTGGTTTACATGGATTTCTATATTTTTTGTAGAAAGCTTGCAGCTTTATTATCTTCCATTATCGTCTTTGCTCATTTTTTAACCCAGTGCTTCCTTGCATGAATATGTCTTCCGTCTTGTTCTGTCTTTATTCTTCATATGGAAAAAAATTATGTCCAAGAACAACGATTGGCATTCACATATTTCAATTTATCTCAAGTTGCATCTCCATTAAATTCTTGGAGCCAAACTTGACATTTTCAAAAATGGTTGCAGTTTATTGATTTTGAATCTGCTGGCAGAATGCATTATGACTGAGCATTTCCCTTAAGAGCACACATTTAAAAATCTTTGAGATGTTCCAGCACCAGCTGATCTTAGGCTGAAGATAGGATGTTGATAAAATATAACCTTGAATAGCTATAATTTTGACAGGATATAAAATAAATTCTCTTAATGTAATCTCCCTCTGTGATTGTCTTGAGGACGCCTTCTCCAACATTCTAAAACCATGCAATTTTTAGCTTCCTCATACTAAAACCTCTCAATCAGAAGAATAAAAACCACCTAAATATCAAGTAATATCTAATACAAAGTCATGATAAATTATAAGAGACAAAAGAAGCCAGTGAAAAGCTAGCAGTTATATATAATAAGAGTCATTCCTTAATAACTATAGCACTTTGTCTACAGAATCTCACATTTCCCAATTTCTGAGACAATGAGAGTGGTAGTTTCAGTTCCACGCTTCCCTGAAGTATCGAAAGTCTAAGAAATTTCTGTTCTGCTTAGGCACTATTTTCGTAGACAGTCCCTGTTGTCAATTTAATACATTACTGCAACTATTAATTTCAAGATTATTAGAAATCAATAGGTCATAGAAGTCTCCCTCTCAAACGATTAGAGTATTAATGCCTGGAGTGAAATATGAAATATGATAAAACTTATGCAAGATAGAGCTGTAATTCTCATGATTATACTGGCAAACTTTGTCAAATCATGCTTTTGCATCAGGTTGTCTCTCAGGCAGAGCAGCCTGGAATTCTGGCAGTTCTGCTAATTCTTGGTTGATCCTATTCAAAGTTGGGAACTTTGACTGCAAATAAAAAACAATTGATAAGATGAGATCCTTGCAACATTTTAATTGGAAACTCGGACAGAAAAACTCACCACTTTTGCAACATATAGTGTAAGCATGTTACATAGACGGACAAATTAAAGGCAGCAAAACCTTTGATGCTTTTAAAATCTTAAATAAATTCTGCAAATAATCAGATTTGCAGGTTATCACGGACGGGATCTGTGAATGTCAGGAACAGTTTTGTAAGGATGCTTTCCAGCAGATATTGAAATTGTATGCGTTAATGTCCTCAGATGAACAAAAAGTATTGCGGCCCCAGTTAGGAGAGCTACTGTAAATACATACAGAGTTTCCATTATAGATCATTAATATGCTAAAAACAACCTACATTTACAAATGAGGGGAGATTTAAGTAAAACGGTAGGTCAACTTTCCAAGGATAGCAAAAATCAATAGATCTCTACCTTCAAGTATATGACAATCATACAGATGATAAACTATCTATAGTACTGCACCTTTAAGGATCAACAATGAGTAGTGGGTGGAATAGTCAGAAAACAATTAATTCGCTCAAAACTGGAAAAGGTTAGAAACAACCATCATAAAAAGATTTTCACCACAAAATAATAAAATCAAAGGCTCTCACCCATGGAGAAATGCCAAACAAATATAAGATGTTATGGTTACATTTAAAATAGCATTAAAGTTTTAAAAGCAGCACATAACTGCAATCAACGACAAATGGGAAAATGACATCTTAAAAGCATGCAAAGTAGTAAACATAAGTATCTTAAGAGGGAAGCTGTACAGCAGTTATAGTCTTGGGAAAAGAAAATATATGCCCCTAACCTTTGTCGTATAAATATGCTACAGGTAGATTGAAAAAAAGGCGAAGTGTTGTGTACTAAGTATACTATCAAAGTTCAACATATTGGCCATTCTAGGCTGGACTATCTGTATTGTTGTATTGTATTCTATTAGCGAGGACCGAGATTTGAGTTGAGGCCATAAGAAGGCCTTGTGTGTCTTCCATGACTCTCATAGCCATTTTACATGTTTAAATGTCTTACACATCCTTGTATGATATCAGAATGTTTTCTTGAGATGGTATCAAAATTGGTTGTTTTGAAAGATTTTTAGCATGGTATTAAAGTTTTGTGTTCTAACAATTTCTATCTCCAAAAACACAAGCACTTGTTATTGCACAGTGTGTAGTTTGGGCAAAGCCCAACCCAAGCAACAAGTGTGTGGCACAACTGGGGACGCCTATCACTGTCACCTCAATAGATATGCCCCTCTTTTTAGTGATGGACAAGTCCAACACAAGGGAGGCTTCCTGGGTGACCCTAGGGGGATTGCAAGGGGAGAGGCCAATAGCTGAAGGAACCACCCCTATAGGTCACGATTAAAAGGTCTTGAGGATTGAAGGAGGATGAGTACAAGTCAAGGAAAAGGTTACCAATTGATAGTACCTGCAAAACAGATGTTAGAGAACCCAAACAAGACAATATATGATGAAATAAGCCCCAAGACAAGAGGGAAATCAGCAAGGAACCTTGCTGTCCCAAAATTGCAGCATATAACAGAGATATATCAGCAACAATATAATTATAACAGCTGCAAATTAGACCATCAAAATCAACATATGATATTGGATAAGAAATCTTACAATTAATGAACAATATTCCAATGTTTAAACCAAGATTTTGATGCCAAAAGAGGGCTCTAAAAGAGAGTTATCAACAAAGAATTATGACAGCCCTATGGCTGTAGCAAAAATTTTCTACAGAAGCAAATTCTAACCACTAGAATCAGCAAGTAAACCACCCAAACAATAGCCCTTTATCAGTAGATTAATTATCACAACTTACAAGCAATTTTCAGAGGTAAAATAGTAGAGAAAATGTGTATGAGAGAGTGTTTGCTGAAGCCCTAATGGTTGTAGCTTAATGTTTATTACAATAGACTAATCACTTGACCAAACAAGATGCCCTTGAAGCATAAGAAAGTCCAAATCATGTAAAATCCAAATCCAACTTGAACAATTCCAAACCTTCAATTTGCACGTTTACCAATGTAATAATTAACAATCTCCAATGCAAAGATTAGTGCCTTGTTATTGGGTGAATGGAGTCTCTTCCTTGGAAGGAAAACTAAACAAAAAGGAAGAGATTTTTGTTGAGAGTTAAACCCTTATAAAACCCAACAACAATCCTTCCAAATCGTCTAGTGTGGAATCCAAGATGAAATAGGGTTTGATAATTCTCTAGGGGTGTAAACCCTCTTACTTCCTAGAGAAATAAACCCTAGCTAAGCCTTGCAACAAGGGTGTAAACCATTTTACTTCTTGTTTCAAGCCTATAGCCCTTCAATAACAAAGAAGAAATAAACCTTGGTGGAGGGTGTAAGCCCTTTTACTCCTCTTAGGGTTTAATATATTTTTCTTGAATTTAAACAAACAAGATAACAAATAATTGCAGAAATTACTCACCAAATCCAAGAGAAAGCATGCAATAAACCCTTACTATGTAATATCTCAGATTCGGCTAATCTAGGAATCTCTGCTAATATGTGAGTATGATTAATTGTTTATAGCATATAAATGAGCATACAAATAACAATTACGACAAAAGATTGCAAAGCTTATATTATGATATCTCCGCGGAGTACAAATGCCGAATGTGACTGAATAAAATGAATCACTCGGCTAGATCAATGACCAAAGGATCTTAGCTGGAATACAATAAGAAAACTAAATGATAATACCTGGTAATAGATGAACACTGCGAGATCAATGGATGTTATGGAGCTATGGCAACTCACACAATAACTGCTGCAAGTCCGGAAAGTTTGCCCTGGTGGCTAGATCTCTCGGATCGTCCTGGAAACTGTCCCAAACAGTGTGCCTTGTTGTTCCTCTCAATCCTGGTGTCTGACCATCCCTTATGCTGGTGTGTCTGAACCTCGGATGGATCCCCCTGGGGGAATGCGCCCCTCTGCTACTGGAAAACTGCGCCCTAATGATTCCATCGTCGGAATCGGCCGATATGTGTCTCAAACTGATTGCCCTGGCCTACTGTGAAATGGGTCGGAAGGGTTTCCCTGGATCTGATCTGATGATCGCATGGGAACCCCGAATATGTCCTCCCCAAGTGTCGCACTCCCAATGTCTGGAAAATGCGCCCCAGATGATTCCTCTGTCGGAATCTGATTAGAAACCAGGAAAAAGATGCACCTGGCCTTCCACTCAACTGGGTTGGAAGGGAATCTCTGAACTCTCCTTGAATGGGACAAGTCGATCCACTAAACCTCCTCAAAACTTGCACCCTCTCCCTGAACAAGTGCGCCCCTGCTGCTGAATCCTATAGAACTGTTGTTGAATATTGATGGAAGACCTGTGTGATCTCCCCGGTGACTAGGGTGTGTCTCTCAACACCGGAATCAACCACTGGTGTATTCCTCCTGGAATCCACTGAGCTACCTCTCTTGAGATGCGCCTCTGTAATGTTCCCAAGTCAGGATGCCAAGAACATTGCGTTTTTGCATGATTTTTAAATTGTTTCTGGTTGTGGCATTTTGTCAAACACTTTGATGATTTACTTATGTTTGGGTGTTTACTTGCAGATTGAATTCTTAAATTCGACCTTAGGGTTTATATTCAGTTATCACACATAGATCTGAAGATATAATCAATGGAAATACAATATACACCAGATATGGAACCAATAACAAAGATCTGACCTTTATTATTATAATGAGCAAGAACCTGATATAAGGATGATGCAGATCTGGAATGATCAACAGATGGATCCAACAAACATAATAAGAGCTGCTACAAAATGCTCCCGAAAGGAAGATGGAAGCCTCCAATGGATGAATACACAATGAAGACTAATACAAGAAGAGATCTAGGCCGTATGAAGCCCCAAACCCCCACTGAAAAGGTCACACTCTACTGGAAGACTGAATACCCTCAACAATTCGACCCTGCTACCAAAGACCACCAAACCCTCCGATGAATACGCCAAACTGTAGATCGGGTCAATGTCAAACCCCTTGTGAAGCCTCAATATGAATGATGAAGTTCTGCATCACCAAATGTACAAACCCCTGATCTGGCTTGCGCCCTCCTGGATGAATGAAGACCAATAATTCGACCTCTCTCCTAGAGGCCTCCAAACACTCCCAAAAACCAATGAAATGATAGATCAGGACACTGCAAAGAAAACCCAAGTGTTCAAATCTCCAAATTCCAAAAGCCTTTCCAGAGTCTTGGTTCTAACCCTCCTCCAAAGAATGGTGCGCCCTCCTCTTGGGGAAATCGTCCCACTCTCAATGTAAATCAAACCTCCACTGAAATATCTCCGAAAGAGACCAAGAATGGTGCCATGGCACCTGAAAAGAAAACCCAATAACTGGAATTCCCGAAATCTCTTCTCCTCGGCCAAAACGAAGGGTTCTAGCTCCACAATTGCGCCCCCCTTGCTGGAAACCCTCTATTGGTGCGGCCTCTCTCTTCCTGTACCTGTAACTGATGTAGAACTCCCCTGCAACTGAGTAGATCTGAAGTAGAATGGTGTGGGGGAGTATTGCATCCCCGAGACCAAGCCTGGAACAAGCTAGGTGGAATCTTTCACCACCGAATTGTCCTCCAGGGTTTGTTAAGTCAAAACACTCAAAACCCCCAAGGCATGGGCTCACTAGCTAGAAGCCAGATATTAAAAAATGATAATCATCCATGAATCAGAGAATAGAGGCCCTTGCCTCTCCTTTATACTTCCTGCTCACCTTGTCCCTCCTGTTATCGCACAGTTTGTAGCTAGGTCAAAAAGGCTAGATGATAGAGGCCAAATTGGCGTAACAGGAACCTACCCCACCCAATGTCACCTCAATGGGGAGGTTCTTTCTATTCAGGGAGGTTAGGCCCAGGGGAGACGTCCTTGGTAACCTGGAGTTTTGAAGAGGCTAGGGTTTAAAGGTCAAGGTATAAGTCCCTCTTCACAGGTCACCACCTAAAACAGATAGTTGGGCTAAACAACCAATAACGAAGTATATGCCCAAATGAGAACACCTGCCCGGAACAAAGCAACAGAAGACAAATATGCAGGCTATGATTTCAAAGGTTTAGTACTTTGTAACTATCTGATAACAATACATAAGCAACAAATATTGACAAGATCAATGTTTATTAATATAGCAATGGAACAGTATCAATTCATCAATAAATGTCAAGATGATGTAGCCAACAGTGTATCCAATCAATCTCTTGCTCAATAAATGCTTCAAACCACCATCTAATTGCTTATAAAGAGAGATTGTTGCGTCAAGATGGGATAACCAAGGATGACGTCAGCCTTATTAGGGTTAGTAGTTAGTTAGGGCTTCAATTTATAAGAGTTTGAAAGTTTGTTTGATCACTATCACTTCAACGTTAGAGACCTAAGATCAGTGCCTAAGGGTAAATGGAGTCAAATCAAGAGAGGACGCAAGGTTGAAGGGAAAAGGCTAAGGACTAGAGGGAAGAGTTCTGAAGTGCTGCAATGGCAGGGCCTCAGAAGAAAAACCCTAGGGGAAAGAGGCTCACTCCGGTGTTGCTTAAGCAAGGCCTCGTGCTCTTTCCTCCTTCCTTAGGTTTATCTTGGAAAAACGGCTAGCATAAAAGATAAATCAAGACACGAGAGTGTGGTGAGGGAGACTGTTGCAAAGGCAAGGCCCTATCACCAAACCCTAGAAGCAGGACGGCCCTAGGTGTAGATAACCTAGGCCTGGGACGTCTCCTCCTTCTTTACTTTTTAGGGGACGGCTAGCACAGGGGA
>SNQJ01S0003788.1:222826-252215 GCA_010110895.2 Picea sitchensis | reverse complement strand
TACTGAAGTAGTTGTACTTTGTTTGCTTTGCTCTTCACTTCTTTATCCTTCATGACTTTATCTGATTTAGACATTTAACTATGAATTTTTATTTTGACCTTTGGAAGATCATATATGACGAGATGCCATTTTTTAAATCAGGATGAAGACGAGTGATACTTAGGGAGATGGAATTTTTTTATATATGGTTAGGATGAATATTGCACTATCCAGTCTAAACACCTAGTAGTACGGGTAATCTTAGGGTGGACACACTTCTAACAAATAAGATGTCCCTCAGGGTAATACAATGCAAGTGATAATATTTTTTATGTTATGACATTCTAATCAACAATCGTAAGGTAACCATAACTTCAAGACATTCCAGGAGGTAATATCATCATTCCTAGTTAAGTATTACACTTGGAGTGTCTATGAAATAACTTGGACCATCAAGGTGTATCTAACCATTTTAAACAAACACATCATGTTTCTTCGAGGAAACATCATGTGTCAATTGGAGAATGAAATGAGTCATTCTGGATCTGAGAGAAGATGCATGATATATGTAGATTTTAACCTTGTACAATATTTTATTGCAAACAAATTTTCAATAAAAACAGAAAAGATACAATGGAAAATACACACATTACACAAAGATTTTTCCCTGGAAACCCAAACCGGGAAAATCAACATATTCTATATTCATTCATATAATACATTATTTACAATACAATATACAGATCGTAGGCAGCGACGTACAAAACTCTAATCCAATGACCTGGATTAGTTAACAACTTTGATTTTTTAACCGAAAATAGAAAAGCATGTGTCGAAAAATCGCCCAAAAATGGGTACAAAAACCGAGGGAAAGTTTTTTTTCGAGGGCATTGCCCTTGAACTCCCGTGTAGGGGGGCTTCTGCCCCACTGCAACTGCTCGAGGAAGGGCCTAACACCCCCTCCCTCTTACCCCCTTCGCGCTCGGTGCAACGTAGACACTAGTTTTAGTTGTACAAAGAATATAAACACATACCTAATGTTATCGCACAATTTGTACTTTGATAGAGGAAAGGTAAAAGGAGAGAAAATTGGCGTAACAAGACAATGTATTAATCAGCCTTTTCAATTGTTTTTAGGAGCTTTTAATGCTACAATTAATGGCCGTAGCTTACTTTAGTAACAACAACAATAGTGTTAGAAGGTTAGGCTATACTAGTGTTAGAAATGGTTAGTAGGAAGATCAAAGTATAAGTTTTGATGGTTGTTTTGATTAATTACTCAAAAGAGGACTTAGACTAGTGATTTAGGTAAAATGGAGTCAATGATGTGGCAACAAATGTTGAAGAGAAATAATGATAATAGGGGGGTCAAAGACGAGAGAGATTGATATATTGGAGTGTTGGTAAGGCTCCAATTATCAAGCCCTAGGGGAAACTAGCTATTAAGGTGTAGGTAACCCTAGGCCTTAGTAAATTTCCTCCCTCTTTAACTCAATGATGAAGAAAAATTGGCTAAGATGAAGCAAGTAAGACTACGGTGTTGCAATGATAAGGCCCTAGTAAATTGGCAAACAAGACAATGTATTAATCAACCTTTTCAATTGCTTTATGAGATTTTAATGCTGCAATTAATGGTTATAGCTTAGTTTAGTAACAACAACAATAGTGATAGAAGGTTAGGCTATTCTAGTGTTAGAAATGGTTAGTAGGAAGCTCAAATTATAAGTTTTGATGGTTGTTTTGATCATGACTAGTGATTTAGGGAAAATGGAGTCAATGATGTTGCAACAAATGTTGAAGAGAAATAATGATAATAGGGGAGTCAAAGACAAGAGAGATTGATAGATTGGAGTGTTGGTAATCCAAGGCTCCAATTATCAAACCCTAGGGGAAACTAACTACTAAGATGTAGGTAACCCTAGGCCTTAGTATATTTCCTCCCTCTTTAACTCAATGATGAAACAAAATAGAGTAAGATGAAGCAAGTAAGACTAAGGTGTTGTGTTAGGAACCAAATATCAATATAGTATAGAAAAACCTTAAAATAAGTATTCAACGCCTTGAAAAAGAGAGAATTTCAGATAATAAGCCTCTTTGAGGGGGCAATCTCCTTATACACCACATGAATGTTCAAGTACAAGATGATTCCAAATGAAATTGTCTCCTTGGTATATATAAAAGACTAGGAGGTACACTTACAACTAATGGACTCAAGCCGACATAAATAAAATAATATTACTAATATAATATGCCCCAATTAAGGGGTAATGAGCCACTATTTAGGGCTTAACATGCCCCTCCCCTTGAGACAAGTGTTGTTCGCAACGCTTGAGTAACTCTGAATGCTTTTGTATAAAAGTCTCATCTTCCCAAGTGGAATCTTCAGCCGGTAGTTTCCTCCATTTAATGAGATAGTCTGAAATGGATCTATTCCTCAGCTGGCGAATTCTTGTGCCAGTGATGGCTTCAGGCTCCAATATGATTTTTCCTTCCTCGTCAAGTTTTGCCAATATAGTTTGAACTACAATTTTGTCACCTATAACCTTCTTTAATCATGAAACATGGAAAACTGGGTGTACTCATGAAGATGTAGGCAACTCCAATTTGTATGCCATAGTACCAATGAAAACTCAAGGTACTCTGAAGATGGTGGGCAACTCCAATTTGTAGGCCATAGTTCCAATCTTTTGCAACCCCTTATGAGGGCCATAGTACTTTATGATAATTTATTATCCCTCTGATTCCTTTGAGGGACATCTGTTTGCATGGTTGTAGTCTTGGGTACCCAATCCTCTACTTCAAAACTTCTTCACTACTATGTTGATCCGGCTTGTTGTTTTATGTGATTCTCTGCCATGGTCAGTGCTTGTCCTCAATATTTGAGAACTGACATTTGATGCACTTTCCACTGTTTGAACCTTAGATATTTCTTTTAGAGAAGAAGTGATGAAGGATGGTGGTATCCATAGAGTGACATAAATGACACCATTTATGGTGTCATTTTTTGTTGCAAGATGAAAGGAAGTGTTATACCACCATTCCCTAAGGTAAATCCATTTCTCTAACCATTGTGTTTGTTTATCTATGACAAAGCAACAAAGGTAGCCTCCAGACATTTTTTCACTATCTCGGTTTGGTGCATTAGATTGAGAATGATATAGATGAGCTATGAGCCAATTGATACTCAAACAAGAAAATTATTCCCCGGCCCAAAAATGTCTAGCGAAGTATGGACTTTCACTTACACACCTGGCCATGTAGCTTTGAACTATCTCCATGAATGCCGTGGCACCTGTAATGGCTTTGAAGGGCCGAGAGAGTGCACAAAAGTAAAAGGATTGGTCAGTCTATCAACAATCACCATGATGACACCTTTCCTTCCGTGACTGCACCCTATGATGAAATCCATGGAAACCTCCCTCCAACGATGACTTGGGATGGCTAATGGTCGTAAAAGACCTGGGGTCTTAAATTAATTAATTGTTTCCACTTATTTTGTTGGCAAACCAAAAATTCTGGCACAAACCTCTGAACATCAGTTCTAAGGCTATCCTGTGTGGTCTTCTTGACCTCGGTTTATCGCCAGCCTTTGTAGTATAGGTTATGAAGCCGAAGGCAAGAGTCAAATCATGAACAGGAGCTTCCTCCTGCACTCATCACACCTCGCTAGGGGCTCTTTCTATTTTAGGTGGCATTTTCCTAGGGTAACTAGGTATAGCTGACATGTCTAAAGGCTTGAACAAGTTGGAATACCATTGTCTCTGATTATTGACTGGGTTTTTTAGTACCGGTCTGAGAAGTAGATAGTTTAAAGGAAGTCTCTTTCCAAAAAGTGACTTGACAATGTGAATTAGAAGGAGGCTTCCTCCTGAAAGCTAGAGGAGGGTTATTAACCCTCCTTCTGGTTTACAGGGAGTCTTTTATAGTTTTCTTTGAAACTACCAAAGAATAGGGGAAAGAATCTATGGAGTCAGCCAGTGTTTTGTAAGAAAGGGACTGAGGCAAGGGCTTACCTAAAGGTTTGTCGTTGAGGAAAATTGACTCAAATATTCCCCTGAAGGGCCAAAATGTTATCGTCAGCTTGTAGTCTAGGCCAAGTGAAAAGCTGGAAGGTAGGGACCAAACTGGCGTAACAGGAGCTTCCCCACCCACTGTCACCTCGATGGGGGGCTCTTTCTATTTAGGGTGGCTAAACCCGAGGGAGACATCCCTAGGTAATCTGGGGTGTTGAAAGGAAAAGGGTCAAGGGATTAAGGCTCAAGAGGTTAAAGTAGGTTTTCCCTTCACAGATTACCGCCAAGAAGATAGTCAAAGAGAAGATAAACCACAAGATAGGCACCTCTTTGCGAGACAAGGCAACAATAAAACTAAAATGTGCAACAGTGGTCAGTACTTTATAAATTAATGACTATCTTTATTATATATGAGCACATATAGCAGTAATTATTGACGAAGTCAATGATTGCAAAAAATAACGATGGCTTATAATATTACTTCTCAATAAACACTGGATATGATATAACATTCAAAGCATATAATCAATCTTTAAATTATCATAAAATATCATCACTTGCTCATTCAATACAAGAGTGCTGCGTCACTATACTAGAGGTGACGTCAGCCTAGTTCTAGGGTTAGTTTGATAGGCAAAGAGGTGGATTAAACCCTTGGACTTATATCTCCCACTTGAGGACTTAGATCTATTTCAATCCTGGGAGCGTCCTCTTGCAAATAATACATGTGTTCTCTGTCCTTCCATGTTCTTTCGTCTCGTCTTCTCTGACAACAAGGATGAGACCACATCATCAAAAATCAAGGTAGTTGTATTACTACCTACGGCCACAACAAGACTATCCCACGAGTTTGGTAAAGAGCATAGTAAATTAATACACTTATCTTCATCTGGAATTTTAATCTCAATAGATAATAACTGACTTACCACAGTATTGAATGCGTTCAAATGCTTTGGCACCGATTCTCCATCTCTCATCCTCATGTAATACAAATTCTTCCGCAAGAAAAATATTTTTACTAGGGACTTAGACTGATACAAATTCCTTAACTTATTCCATAATTCCGTGGTTGTAGCTTCCCGTGACACATTTAGTAATACTGAATAAGAGAGACACAATTTGATTGTGCTCTTCGCCTTCCGATCCAACTTTTTCCAGTCATCCACTAACGTTCCTACAGATGCAGTACCTAGATCCTCCACGATCCACTAATCTCTGTCTACCAATAGATCTCCCATTTTGAGCTTCCATAGCTCAAAACTTTGCCCATTAAATTTTTCGAACTCTATTTTTGAACTACTCGCAATTTTTTTTTCACTTGAAGAACCAATACCACAGATCTCCCACTGTAACAAGGCTTATCACAGTGTCAAACCAAACCCCTGACCACAAAGGCGTCCCCCTGAAGCCAATAATTGCTCTCATACCAATTGAAGATTTCAACCTTATACAATATTTTACTTCAAACAGATTATCAGATATTCTTCCCCTGGAAACCCAAAGTGAGAAAACCAGCATATTCTATATTCATTCATATCATACATTGCTTACAATACAATATGCATATAATGGCCAGTGACCTCCAAAACCCTAATCCAATGACTTGGATTAGTCAACAACCCTAATTCCTTAACCGAAAATAAAAAACCATAAATGAAAAGCCATGTGTCAAAAAATCTCTCAAAATGGGCACAAAAACCGAGGCAAAGAATATAACACATACCCAACAAAATCTCATGTAGGCAGGTACATGATATTGTTGTGAGGGTATCCAAACATTGCTACCCTTGAGAAGGTGACAACTTATTATGCTTCCTTTTTAAAAATTATCCTCATGTCATCGAGCCCTGTGAGACATTGTAATGTTTATATTATCGAAGTACAATAAATGTGATGTATCCAAGTGTAATAATGTAATGTATCTAAGAGTAATGATGTAGCAAAAAATACTTCACAAGTAATAAATGACATTTAAGATAATGTTAATGAGATACCTTTGTGCACCTTTGTGCGTCATTTCTAAGCATAATTATATAATACGATATTTCTCTTTCTCCCTTTGTTGTATGTTAAGACTTACTATTTAAGGCTTTTTATAACCTATTTCTAGGCTTAAACCTTGTGCACTTTAGAGGTTGTGAGATAAATCTGAAAATTGTTTTTTCTCACCACCTCTTTCTCATTTTACTTATCATTATCTTGGTGGTAGTGTTATTAGTCACCCCTGGCAGCCCTAGACTTGATTTTATTTTGCCTAGGGATTATTGGAGGCTACTGGGGAAGCCTCCTTTGTATTGGATACTATTCCTTGACTAAAGAGAGGAAAGTTGTTGTCTAGGTGATAGTGATAACATCTTTCATGTTCCACTTCTCTTGGTCCTTGTGAAGGTTTTGCACTTGGTGCTAGATTGCGTGGTAACATTATGGCGCCGTTGTCGGGGAGAATTGAGTCATTTCTATTGGATATTCAAAGTCTATGTTTCAACATTTTTTGATGTGTGTAAACCAAATCCTGACTTAAGTATACTCATTTAGTGGCTCCATTGAGGGAACAAAGCTCTTTTCCCTATGGAAGTTTTGAAGACTTTGTGCATGTAAGGTGAAGCAAACATTATTGTAAAGGCATTGAAGATTCACCTTATTGATTCCACACATATGTTTTAAGATGTCATCCTATTTTCAGTTTTTGTATAAAGTTTCATATTATTAAGCAAACGAGTCATGGCACCATGGGAGCTTCATGAAATGTAACCTCCCTTGATATTAGGGTTTGATGTGTGTAAACCAAAGCCTGACTTAAGTATATACTCATTTAGTGGCTCCATTGAGGGAAGGAAGCCCTTTTCCTATGGAAGTTTTGAAGACTTTATGCTTGTAAGGTAATGCAAGCATTATTGTAAACGCATTGAAAATTCACCTTGTTGATTCCACACATGTTTTAAAGTGTCATAATATTTTCAGTTCTTGTATAAAGTTGCATTATTATTAACCAAACGAGTCATGGCACCATGGGAGCTTCATGAAATGTATCCTCCTTTTGATATTAGGGTTCGATGTGTGTAAACCAAAGCCTGACTTAAGTATACTCATTTATCGGCTCCATTGAGGGAAGGAAGCCATTTTCCTAATTCACAATTTGTGTGAAACCACGAATTTTAATTTGAGATGTAATTTTTCCTATAAAAAAAGTAGCATGTTGGTTTTTGTCCACTTTGACCCTTTCCTTGCATATGTACACCATGAAAAGCGGAAAAATCATATTTCTATTTGTAAGAGAACATCTAAAATAACATTTTTCCCATGGTTTTGTAAATGGTTTTAGATCTCCTCTTCATCTATAAAAGAGGAGTGCCTCTATTTGTAAACTGGTGGAAATTTATTGGAGAATAAAAGAAGAATACTTTGTTGAAGCGATCGTCTATTATTTCTGGGGTTTTTTATTTGCTTGAATGGAGGGTGGCTTAGATGTTTTATTTATTTGCTTGAATGGAGGGTGGCTTAGATGTTTTAATTTGAAGAGGAAGCGGTGCATGTTAGAGAATATGATGGAGAGTTAGGAGGTAACTCTAGCCCTCTACCTATGTTTTCTTTGTTACTCACGATATATATGTTTTATTGAATACCAGCATGTTTTAGTTGTTTTCCAAGTATTGACTACCTCAGATATGGTTTTTCCCCTAGCTTATGTGGAGGGAAGACGCCAACACACTATAAATCAGTAACCCTATATCTGAGTGACTGCCTAGTCCAATGGCAGGCCATTTTCCTTATAAAATTCCCTAATTAAAAATAAACATGTTAAATGTTAATTAAAAATAAACCGGTTAAATGTTTCTTGTCAAATTTTTAAAATATTTTTTTGACCTTTAATGATTCATTTTTCTTTCAGATTTTCTTGTGCTAATCTGTCTTCAAATTATTATTTTGCAAGGTTGGCACTCACATGAATCGAGATCTGGTTATTTATTGTTTGCTGGTTGATTTCACAAGATATCTATTCCTACAAATTGATTCACTTATTGTTTGCTGGTTGATTTCACAAGATATCTATTCCGACAAATTGAGTCACTTTTTTTTTTTCACATAGATCTAGATATCATTTCACACCCAATGGATTCAAAATGACTTATAATCACTAAAATGGATCTTAGGGTTTCAAATTTATTTTTCTAGCTCCAAACCTGGTGTAGTCAATGATATAATCCGATAGCGGATTTGATCTAAACTTTGTGGCATTGTTTCCTTTGCAAAATTTGATCAAAGGATTGACGAACTCTATTTTCTTTTCACTGATAAACCACTTGGGTTGTATAATAGAAGGATTTCCTGCATACATTCTTTGGGATGGTTTTCATTTATTGATCTTTGAGGTATCAAGTGCGACTGTAATAATCTCTGGTCAATGCCCAAAACCCGCAATCCACAGACTCTACGTATAAAATAAACCCTCGACTTGATTTGCATGATTGAGTTCGCCGATTACCGTGTTCAAATTAGACCTGGCATTGAGATCCGTCTCTTGTACAGTAAACCTTTCGATCTTGTGCCCTTCACCATTAAATCGTGGCATGATCTCTCCTTCATCTAATTCCCTCGCTTGAAACCAGTTTTTCATTGTGCGATTTGCTCTCCCTGTTTGATTGAGGTCGAGTTAAGCTAGGCGATTTTCCTCCTAAGGTGAATAATTAGTAATTAATTAATTAAGTACCTGCTTAACACCTTTTCGTTTTATTTCTCCTTTGACTTACGTTTAAGTGACATTTCCTATAAAATTTTTTTGGCTTAATTCATCCTTTACTCATCAATTCTCCACGGTCCCTATGGCTTAAGAGATTCTTTGAGTACATGAAATTGATGTCGCCTCTTCCTTTCTCGCTGCTTGTTTTGAATTTGCAATAGGGCCATGCCCCCATCTGATTACAGTTCGCTAACAAACTCACCTAGTCAAATTAGGTCGATCACCCCCCACTTTGTCACCTCAGTCTGAGGGTGGGTGGGAAAGAAAGAAAATGAGGCACTAGAAGATGAGATACATCTCTGTCTCAGGCTCCTATGGCCAAAATGTGCGTGCAAATGGACCTCTCAAATGGGACTAGTTGGGAACAAATACGTGATAAGGAAGTACCACAGGGATGCGGTGCAGGTGTGACGAACTCTGAGTAGAAATTCTAGGACTCAAACTAAGTTGTACTCGACTAATCGATGTCAAGACACCCTAGCCCTCGCAAGTTAGAGCAGCTACGAGACTCGTTTCATTATTTTCCTTTGGCTCACAAGGCGACAAAGAGAAGAGCGGGGCCTGCTATTTTTATTTCTTTCACCCGCGTAGTCTTTGTATCAATCTAAGTTTAGGCAATGAAATTATGCCAATAAAAGAAAAAATAGATATGCAATTAATAGACTGGTAGACACATTCACAATATTTAGTTCTTCATTTATGCTATGATGAACAAATTTATCAACAAATGAAAGTGATGCCTCTTCCATATGAGCCATTCACCAGATTTCTTATCATTTCCATCCTTCCTTCGGCCTGCAGGGAAATAGTTGTCTATCCATGCAATGCAGCGGTTGAGTAATCTCAATGCAACGAAGAAAATGGGTTGAACAAAAAGCTACTTTGAAATGGATGCCTATCGACCTATATACTAAAGGGAGAGCTGATCGAAAAGCGTCTGCGTCTTCCATCATGCCATTCATTTCCCATGTTAACGAATAGACGAGCAAGGAATACAATACTTTGAATATATGTTCAAAGAAAGTAAAGAAATTAGTGAAGAGATAGAAACGTATTCCCGAAGCTGTTGTTGCTCGAACTTTGGAAATCCTCGACCTGATGGGTTAGCCTTTTCGAATAGAAATCCCTATTGAATAGGAATACAATACTTTGAATATATGTTCAAAGAAAAGAATGAAATTAGTAAAAGAGATAGAAACCTGTTCCCGAAGTTGTTGCTGCTCGAACTTGGGAAATCCTCGACTTGATGGGTTAGCCTTCTCGAACAGAAATGCCTATTGAATTTACTGGTAAAGGAGTCTAGCACTATACAAACTTTTTATGAGAGATTTTGGAGTGACAAAGATTCTGTGAAAAATATTAAAAATGTGCATAGTCTTGATGTAATGTTCCTGAGCCAAATTTTTTGCTCGGAACACTAACTATTTACTGTTTACTCTGTTTGTTCATATGTTTGCAGGTGTATCCATAAAGATGTGCATTTGGATTATTTAATGTTGATTGACCAATATATATGAGCATGTAATCATAAACAAGACAAAAGATATAAGAACACTACTAGAGAACCATCAATGTCATATCTGACCTTTATTTAAATAGTAAGGAGATCCCATATACAAGAGATCTGTAGATCTTGAAGAAAGCGTCAATAATATCAAAATGGACTGCCAACCGATATAATAAGAATAACCATACAAAGATAAGTGCCTCCCAAAGGCTGTCTGAGAAGATATCCAAGCCTCCAGAGGCCACTAGCAAGCAAGCTCTGACTGAAGATAGGAGAACTCCGTCAATACACTGCAAAAAGTCTACCATGTTTTCTTATAGCCCATCTTTTCATAAAAGCATCAAGGAAGACTTTCCAAGATTTGATACTTTTCTGGGGAATATTATTAAACCATGACCTTGCATGTTCTTCTCAAGATATTGAAAAGAGTTTCATAACTACATCCTCACTTTCATTAGGAAGAAGATGAATACCAAGAGCATTATATAAGCAATAAAAGTGATCTTGAGCAGAAATGACATTGTTGCTAGAAAACTTTGGTAATCACTTCTCAAAATTTTCAAGCATGTTATGAGGGTAACCTTGAATTCCGAACATGCCTAGTGCCTTGTAGGAATTAGTAGCCCATGGTTGCACATCCATTGGAGTTACTATTGGAGGATTGCTAAAGTGAGTTCTTATCACAGGAGAACCCTTGGGAACTCTTCTTTTATAGACCTTTGGAGGATTAGCATACCTATGAAAGGTACTTTGGTTGGAACTTCCACCTCCAGGGTTATCTGTTTGTGGGGTCGATAGATTAGCACACTAGGCTAGGCTTTGATTACACTCATAAATGAATGTTGAAGCATAAACTTCAGATTTCTAAGAAGAATGACTCAATTCTCTTCGACAATGGCACCAAAATGTTACACACAATCTAGCACCTTAGTGAAAAGCCTTCACAAGGCACCAAGACTAGTGGAACATCAGAAGATGTCACCACTGTCACCTAGGAAACAACTTCCCTCTCTTTAGTGAAGGAACAAATCCAACACAAGGGAGGCGCCTCTAGTAGCCTCCAAGAATCCCTAGGCAAGACACTATCAAGTCTAAGTCCTTTCAGGTAGCTACTCAATCTACCACCAATAGAATAAGATAAACAAGGTGAGGACAAAGTGGTAAGATAATGCAATTTTCATATTTGAATGGATGAGGATATATGTCAATTTAGAAGAAAAAACTACCAAAGAAGAAAAAGGATTCCCAAAAACTACCAAAGAAGAAAAAACTATTGGTAGTTATAAAAATTGAAAGAAAGTATACTACAACAGTAATGAAAGTTATAATAGTAGAAATCAAATTAGCTCTTGAACAAGTAATCAACCAATGAAGAAATTTGGATAAACAATGAATTAAACTAGGGTTTTATTAATTAAGAAAAACTGAAATAAGGGATGCATATAACATCCATAAACCCTAGACCTCCAGCCCTAGAAGGCTGAAATAACAAATTAGCAATGCAATTTAGGGTTTCTAGATGATTATTAAGTCAACAATATGCATGAAAGGAAAAACGTCCTAGTCTTTTATGATTGAAAATAAATATATTGTTGTAATAAAACTCTAGTCTAACCCTAAAACAAAAAAAAAATTGGAATTTGGCATTTTCTTGTTGACTACTTTGAGAAGGACTGGTGCCTGCTATATTTTTGGGCATATGGGGTCAATTAAGGACTACTTTGAAGAGATTTGAGTGGATCCAGGATGATATCTAGGGTTGCTCATTGGTAACTCTAGAAGGTCGTCCTAGTATATCACTAGGTCTTCAAATACAATTCAAGGGAAGGTTCTTCACTAGTAACCTTCCAAGAGTTTTAACAGGGAGTGTTTGTTCCAAAAATATCCAAGAGAATGCACAACCATCACTAGAGAAATAAGATTACACTTACATTACTTCATAAACAAAACCGCAAGATAACAAGAGACCACTTACTAAATAAATATTTCATCCATCAAAACCCTAGCAATGAACATCCATGAATTATTAAAAGCATCCACAAGACATTGCCAAAAAACCACTCTAACTAGATATCCATAGTGATTTTGTATAAGAGAGAAAGTAGTAGTAGACAAGCAGTCATAAATATCCACAAGTAGCAATGATTTATAAGTGAGAAATGCTTTTCTTACTTACATGAGAGATCAAGCACCCTTCTCATCCATTAGAATCCCTAAGAAGATAAAATAATGCCTTTATCTCTGACAAACCCTAGAGATAAGGAAACAAACATAAAATATACATGATACACGAGTGGATAGATCACTAAGACGCCCAGTGACGCCCCTGCAAGATGAAGTAAAGTAACTCAAATTTCAAATCATCCATCATAAATGTGTGCTCAAGCTCACACATGTGGCACGTGTGGCCTTATAATGTGGATGGCTCACTCCAAAAATATGTGTAAGGGGTTCAAAGGTGAAACATTTCCTTCAAGAGGTGCAATGTTTCATATCCAAATGGTGTATCATCCCCCAAGAGGTGTGACGTCTCATCAAAAGTTTGAGCGTCCCCTATAAAGTTGCATCAACCCATCAAGTGGTGTCAAATAATCGTCAAAGTGCAACATCCCATTATCAAAATGGATCACATCGTACCCAATAGGTGATAGGTTGTCTTGTGAAGGGAGCCATGTCATCAAAGTGCTCAATATCCTCCTAAAAGTGTGGAATGACCTCTCTCAATTGGTGGGGAGGACCTTCGAGAAATGTGTTAGTAGCTCCTCGATGTCCTCCAAATGACCAAGTTGTGAATCAAGTATGTGGCTATGTGCAACCCATCATCTAAGAAGGGGCTCATGTAGTCCAATGCATTATGAAAACCGGAGCATGTATACAAGTTAAACACAACATATAAAGTGATTTATGTCAATGCAAAAGACATTAGATAGATCTCATTAATATCCTCTTCAAGCTTCACACTAGCTTACAAAGTTATACAATTTTTCAGGTTTAGGTATGGAGGATCATTATTACTCCCTATTAGGTGTGTCAATGTCGAAGATAAGAAGTATGTCCCAAGAAACCCATCAAGGAGCATTTGCAATGGCATATGGTATGTTTTGGGGTTTGCTTCATGCGTGATGGCGTAGTCATGAAAGGTTATGTATGAGATTCATCCTCATGAGCGCCTTTGTATGAGGGAGTTCTTAGGACATCAGTGACCCTTTCCTAGGTATTGTGTCTTTCCAAACCCCTATTTTCCTTTTTATTATTAGTTCAACCTTTTTTGGCTTTTGAATTTCATTTGCTAAGTCCTTTTGTTAGGTATGCATTCATTTCATAGGACTTGGGAGATGGCCTCTTAACAAGGGGGTAGAGCTCATGATTCTCATTCTTTCTTGTTTTTTTGACATTGATTTTCTTTCTTTTTTTATTTTCTTTTCATTTTGAGTTATATCATTCGCTCTTTCTCTATCTTTTTTTATATCAAGTTGCATCAACCTTGAGAGATCTATCTTCTTCTCATGAGGATTGTGAGGGATGAATCTTTATAGGTGACATATGAAAACCAACCAACCCAAAAGATAGGATAATAGAGAGGGGAGAGATGGAGTAAGCCATGTATGGACTAGGATATGGACACATTACCCCTATTAAGGTCCCCTAGTAGTACAAATTTTTCCAAGAGTGACAACACTTGACTAGGATAAAATGATGACTACCAAGGTGAAACAAGGAAAAAAGCACAAATTCAAAGCATCATGATCTGTAATCCAATTCAACCCATGATCACTATTTTCATGCCCAAAACATTGACATTATCACTCAATATGAAGTATCAGAACAAGGTATGTTAGTGTGTAATGCACCATGCCATATGATATGAGTGAGTTGAGGATGTAATGGAAGGCATATGTGGGTAATTATCTGTGGATATTCGAGAATGTCTTCTTTGGAACTCTTGTCTAAAATGTGGATCATGGATACAAAATCTCATGTAGTTATCCCTAGGTGTGAGGAGGTAACATTACTTACTGTAAGGCTCGACAAAAACCCAAATGGAAAAACACACCCTTTTCTTCCTTGGTTTGTTTCTCCAAGTTCCCTTTGTTATTTTTTTTCCTCATTTACATATTTTAGCTCATGGATAGATCCAGCAATTCCCTAGAGGTAAAACACATTTTCCCTCCTTCGGTTTTGTTCCCCAACTCTTTATTTATTGTTTTTTGTCTTAGTTTGTTTTTTGGTTTAAGGTGGGGTCCGAAAATGTATCGAATGCTAAATTAATTGGTTGTGTCTCCAGTAAGAAAATTTAAGCTCTTCAACAGTCCATCCTACCTCCATGTGCATTTTCTTCCTTTGGTGGAATGCATAGAGTTCAAAAACATCACAGGGAAATACAATGTTATGTCTAAGTATTTTTGGGGTGAAACACTATGCCAAGAAAACATGAGAAGTAATTTGTCATGTGAGAGGTGATTTTCATCAACTAGATTCATCTTAGTCCCCCTGATCTTACTTTATTTAGCATAGGCTTCTTGGATGACAAGTCATTTATCTATAGTTCTACTAATTATTATAATTGAACCATAACTCATTAGAGATCCAACTATGAGTTAGTTACTCTGCAAAGGTCTTAGATATCTCACTTTTATTTCCAAACATTCAACTTCCAAGTGATTGACTTCAATTCTTGTCAATTCATTTCTTAATTTTCCCATGCTTGTGAAATTATTTTATCATCCATTGTGGTTGAACAAGTTTTAGAGTAATAAACATGGCCACATATTGATTAGATTTAAGCATTAACTCACATCATATTAGTAGTAGTGATTGATGATACATAATGGTAAATGTAAGAATGGGAACCATACATTAAATTTTATCCTTACTTATGCATTTTGGGACAAGTGTGTCATACACCTTGCAATCATATAGTGGATCATGGAATAAATGTTGGTGGTTGGAAGATTAGTTATTCCCTTCATCTCTGAAAAAGGTGGTTCGAAAAATATCTTGATACTCGTGCAATAAGTCTACGATATTTTCCACAGTCTCATCATTCCAATAATCCCCAATGTTTGCAAACTTTGGTTTCTCCTTTGTTTCAATGTTCACTTTTCACTCTTAAGGGCTTCGTGTATGTGTCGGTTTACAGTGCTGGACCTACTACATCACGCTCCCATTTAATTTCCAATGCATGTACATTTCTCGAGTCTTCTTCATCTTGATTCTTTATCGTCTTCGATAATGTTATAAAATTCCAATAATTCATGTGATGTCGTAGACTCTCTATGTGCACTATATGTAGGTACTAATTCTACTTTTCCTTCTTGCATAAATTTTTTTCATCTAATAACTTGTAATACTGCATCAACTAAAGGTGACTCAGCGTAAAAAATAAATGTTAAATTTATGGACAAGCTCCTCCCAATTTTTTGTTGCCCTAGACAGTTCTAGCTCTCAATACCAACTCCTGGGAACACTTTCTTGCAAGTTTTCATACATCGTGCCACATGGTCTCTCGGATCGCTCATGCATGTATACTTAGGAAAATTATCTTTTGTTCCAAACTTGATTTGCATCAACCTTTTGCATTGTTTCCAATCCTCTATCCCTTCCTTGTTGATTGCTCGCCATCTCGTTGGGGTTTCTCTTATTGCAACATCTAACGCTAACAACCTTTGATGTTTAGGTCTCTGCAACACAGATTCGTTAACAAAATAACTTCAGCTAATTCGTCGAACTTTGGTGTATCGCGTATCCCTATTCTGATCCAACATAAAGAGCAAGTAATGTGCGCACACCTTTTGGTTGATACTTCATGCAACATGTGCTTCCAGTGTTCCAAGTCCTTCCTTCGAGTATGATGCGTTATAGCTTATGCTTTTCCAACTAAGTGCACCATCTCCAGTGGAATTGATGTAGTCATCCATGTCCGTTGTCATATTATATAAGTTATCAATTTCCTTTCTTATGGGATCCACATATATTCATGCCTCAATCGAGTCTAATGGTATAGTGACTTGTAAGCCTCCTTGAAAAATCGTCTCTCTTTTCTTTAGGTTGATAATATCCTGGTTGTGGAAGGCCTAATCCACTCCAAGAAAAGCGGGGTACGACTGACAATTATCCACAATCTTGATGACTTCAAAGTCAACAACAATGCGCACTCTATCTATGTTCACAGGTACTCCTATCAGTCTCCCGATCAATATTATCTTATGTTGGTTATCCAACCTCAACTGCACAGTCGACCATAGTAGATTCAGTTTCCCCATCATTTTCCATGTCTTTCTTGGGAGAACACCAACGTCTGACCCTAATCCCAAGATGACATTATCCATGTCATATTATCCTATATGTGCACTTAATCCAAACTCCGTATTTATCCTCTTCATTTCTTTCTGTGTAAATTGATCAATAATCCTACGTAGTGTATTCAGTTTTGTCTCATCTTCCATCAATTCTAAACAACTTTTTAGAAATTCCTTCAAAGTATATACCTTATTGATTGTTATGTCTAGAATAGTGTGATCATACACTAGCGGCATATGGTATACGGGTGGTGTCTTTAACGTTGAAGTTATCCAGTTTGGTCCAAGTATTTCTTTCCTTGCTTGCTGATAAGTGTCATTTTATTCCTGTGGGTTGAATGCTTGGATGGGCTCTGTTATCGGACAGTTTGTAGCAAGGATAAAGGGTAAAGGTTGGAGAGTCAAACTGGCGTAACAGGAACCAATCCCACCCAATGTCACCACAATGGGATGGTTCTTTCTCTTTAGGGTGGTAAGGCCCATGAGAGACGTCCTCGGTGACCTGGGGTTTTGAGAAGGCAAAGGAATACATGATAAAGTAGTTATTCCCTCCTCACAAGTCACCACCGAGCAGATAGTTCGGCTAAACAACCAATAATAAAGAAAAACCCCCAAAGAGATACACCTACCTGAGACAAAGAAATAATAAACTGATATATGCAAGCTTTGATCAATGGGTTAGTACTTCATGTAAATCAATGACTATCTAATACACTTATAAGAAATTTGATAATAAATATTGACGAAGTCGATGTTTATAAATAGCAATGAAAATTATATCACTTCTTCAATAAATGCTGAAACAATATGGCATTCAATGCAATAAATCAACACTTCATTAAATTAATGCCTTTAATCACCTTTCAATTGCTTATAAAGAAAAACGTTTAGCTGCATCGATGTTATTATAACTACGGATGACGACAACAATAGGTTAGTTAGGTTAGTTCCTAAGCTAGGGTTAGTAGTTAGGGTTTGATTCAAGATTTTGAAAGTTGTTGTGATCAGGTTCACTTCAAAGCAAGGTGTCTTTTAGATCAGTGCCTTAGTGTTATTGGAGTCAAAGAGTGAAGGAAGCAAGAGCTAATTGAGGCAAAGGGAAAATGGCTAAGGACTAGGGGGAGAAGCTTTGAGGTGTTGCTAAAGAAAAGCCTCAAAGTCAAAACCCTAGGGGAGAGAGGCTCACCTTGGTGTAGGAGAACTAGGCCTCGGTGCTTTCTCCTCCTTCCTTAACTCAATGGCAATCACGACTAGCTGAAGATGAAGCATAAAACCAAGACAAGAAGGTTTGATGAAGAAAAGTGTTGCTAGAACAAGGCTTTACTAGCAAACCCTAGAAAAATCGGCCCAAAGTGTAGAAAACCTAGGCTTTAAGGCGTCTCCTTCTTGTCAGTTTATAAATGGTATGGCTAGCAAAAATGAAGAATAAATGAGAGTGTAGCTATGGCTAGGCTCTCTCTTTCTTCAACAATGGCTGAAAAATTCTCTTAATGGGAACATGAGACAAGGACCTACTTGTGTGCTTGTCACTTAGGGTTTTGTTCAGCAAAATTATAAATATATGCAAGAAATAAATAATGCAACCATTCAATCAAGATGTTTTGCATAAAAATACTTACATATCACCAAGAAAAAGCATAGCAAACCCTAGTTGTAAAACCTTCCATCAAGAGAAATGCCAAAACATGCCATGCAAATCTTCATTCAACAATTGCGCCTCACAAAATCAGCCAAATAGCCCAAGTCTAGCACAAATTTCAGACCTCACTAACTAGTGAGTGAGAGATCTTGAAAAAATGAAGGTGAAAATCCTTCATTTATACAATATCATGACCTAAATTTACATTTTAGGTCATGTGAAAGGCCGACAAGGCCAAAATACTAAATCATATTGTTTTTACATTAAATGCTGAAAATTAAAACCTAATCAAGATAAAGTAAGATGTCAAGCCCCTCTGAGGGAGACGTTAGCCCCTTTTTGGGCAAGTGGAGCATCCTGGAGCAAAACATTAGCCCTCCCTGGGCTTCTCCATCATGTCACACATGCCAACTCTGCCAAGTATGCCTCCCAAGATGTCCATAAGGCTGGATGATGTCATGATCATCATGGGTGACAACCTAGGCCTTACAAGGCTAACGTTCCACTGAAAGAGGGTCAATCTCCCTAGGTGAAGCTCTGCCAAAGTGCCTCTGGTAGAACGTCCTCTTCTTCTCTGATGCAAAGCCCCTTATCCATATTTGTCCTATCTCTTCCCCTTGATGGGGTCTCAACATCCACTTGATGGGCTCTTCAGCCCCATGGAGTTCCGAATTGATCATCTCCCCATGTGTACCAGTCCAAAATGGTACCTGTCCGTCGGACATGTTCCTGCACATTAATAGCTATGCCCCCCATGTACTCATCAGTCACAGGGATCATAGCAATGTGAATCACATCTCATCATCAATATTTTAAAACATGTGCACAAAATCTGTAATACATCAGTTAACAACTCAAAGACGTTACACAAGCCTGCAATAGAAGTTTGGAGAAAAAGACAAGGCATCCTATTGGGCTAGTGTCCACTGGAACAAGAAAGTTCTCGGAAGAGACCTCATCCAAGCCATGTAAGTGGGTGATGTGGTCAGGGGATGTCCAAGCATCTGGGTGCAATGAGGGCCAAGGATGCAAGAAACGTTACCTGTGGGTGCCTTTGTAGAAGGCGAGTTATACCTGTCCTGGATGCAAATTTTTCCAAGCCCATTCTTTCCTTTTATTCTTATTCTTTGTTATTCTTTTATCTTTTATTGCTTTTTTTCTCCTTTTTTTGTTCAAGAGCTAATCAGGGGACATTGCACTGGCGTGGTGACTAGTGGTGACAGCGTTACCCACAAGTAATTTCCCATAAATGAGAAGGTTGGCTCGTGCTGAGGCCCCCTTTCCCCTAGCCATGCAACCAAGAGTCACTGCCCTGGTGTGGTAGCCAGCTGGTGGCAATTTCATACTGCTAGGTACCCGTGGACCTAATAGGCTGGCTCGTGATGAGACGCCCTATCCTTTGGTTAGGTCTTGTTTTATTACTTTTCCGAGTACCTCTTGTTTCTTGCTGAGAAGCCTTTTATTGCTTTCTTGGGGATCCCTAGGCGAAACATCTCGAGGTTTTATTCCCAGAACTTTATGCTTTAGCAGCTTGCTTTTACCTTCTGGGCCTTTAGCCCCTTCTTCCCATGAGATAAGGTGCAATCTTGAAAATAGGTCAACCCAGTGCCCAGACAAGTGGAATGGGTTAGGTGAGAGAGAAACAAGATGAAAGAGTGGTGTTGTGATGGGAGCGGACAATGGATTTTCAGAAATCCTCCCAGTGGCTAACCAAAACCTATAGACACAGGCTTACTAGGGCTTCTTGCCAATTCCCCCAAACATGGTCAAGTGGGTAAGTGTAAGATCCAAGCAGTCGTTAGAAATAAAATGAATCAGATGCACATATTCAAGGCTTTTGATGATCAAAGTGACACATACCATGATACCTGAACTAATTACCTCATGGATCAAGAACCATCTCTAACAAAGGACCGAGCTGATGGTGGTGGATGCTACTGCTATTGACAAGATAAAGATGTTGGAAGAAAGAAAAGGTGGGCACTCTAGTGCCATGTTAAAGTCAATCCTTCTCTCGATACTCCATGTCTAGGACCTGTTGTTACACATGATTTTGGTCATCTCGGTGATGTATTAACAAATGGTGTACTCAGGCTCCCAAGAAGAACTTTCTCCTGAGAAAAGTGGCATTTATCTCCTTCCAGAAAACCTATTTTCAAAGTGAGTTCGCAGGCTGCTTATAACCTAGGGTGCGAGAATGACCCATTCTCGCAGGCCACCTTCAGCTAGGGTGCGAACTTCTCACACTGTGCTCTATACTTAGGGTGCGGACTTGTTTTCAAGATTGGAAAAAAGATGAAGTCTCAATGGTTCTAGAAGGCAATCTTCTAGAAAATGGGTTGGCATTCGAATGATTATCATTTTACTGGTTTCCTTGATTTGGTGGGATCATTCTCATCCATGTAACCATCTCATCCTCTCCTATATATTGAAAGGATTCTCATGGAAAAGGTTAAGCAAGATTAATTGGAGAATTGGTGAAGGAATTGTGTGAAGAATCTAGCTTGAACAAAAGCTTGGAGACTCTAGTAGGTCTATCAAGAAGAATTGAGTCTTCTTCATGCAAGGACAGAGAAAGTGTGTGTGTTGGAACCAAGAGTCATCGAAAGGAAGCTTGCAACATCAAGGCGATCAGGTTGTATCTTCTACTTTCGATTAATATGATGCACCGATATGTCCTTTTCCCATAAAGTCATTCTTACTTTATTGTGTAACTCCTTGATCATATACATAAGTTGACGATTGAATACATTTTGCTATCTTCACTTTGGTTAGTTTGTGTTGTCTTGGCCTTGACCCCACAAGAGCACCGGAGCGAAGCGGGAGCAACAAAGACTCAAGGAAGCGATACAAAGGTATGTCACTTGTTCTTACTTACTATCTAATTCAATGGTCATAATTTAGGGAAAGAGTCATGTCCTGTCCTGTTTTGTTCTAGATCCAGGTGGATCTAGGGAGATTTGTTAGTGTCCGCACCTATCGATTAGTCCGATAACACCTGTGGGCCTTGAGACATGATCTCCTAGTTATCCCTAAAAGTAGGGGATAACATCTGGCTCCAACTCGGGGACATGTACTCACCGTAGAGTGCATGAGAACCTCAACATCTCTGGCATAACCTGCTGACCTGCCCGATCTCAAAAGAAACATTAGTAACAAAATTGGGGTGGTAATGCCACCCCAGCATACATAGATATATATACTGAAATAAAACAATCAATAATGTAAATGTGGAAGCAAACTAACATGTAATGCAAATGGTATAATACACGAATGCAAAATGCCTACTTACCTGCACTTACCTGTGAAGTCAGGTTGCTGGTGGATGGTAACGCTTGATGTGTAAAGCGTTTGCTGGCAACTTCAGGGCCTCTCCCTCAATGGTGCCTAGGTTGAAAGAGTTTGTACCTGCATGACTCATGATTTTACAAGGACCTGTGTATAAACTGTCAAAATTCTTATGCATACCAGGTTTCTCCTTTATTTTATCCCATAACAATACGAGATCTCCTTCAGTGAAGTTTCTTTACTTAGATTTACGATCAAAGGCACTTTTTAGCTTCTCCTTGTTTCTTTCCATCTGACCAAGGGTGTTTCGTCTGGTCTCATATAACTCTATTAGCTGGTTGATTCGTCCTTGGATTGGTTCCCCATCTGTAGGATATGGTTGGGCGAAACGGAGGATTGGAATCTGGAGGTTCACAGGAAGTTTTGCTTCTATTCCATATACTAACTCAAAAGGGGTCTTTCCTGTGGAGGTCTTTGTTGTTATTCGGTCTGCCCAGAGCGTGTGAGCTAAAATATTTGGCATTATCTATAGTGATTTTGGAAGGGATACCGAATCTAGTTATGATCCGTTCCAAAAAGTTCATGACTACTTATTCAGTGGCTTTCTTTGAGGGAATGGATTCAACCCATCTGTTGAAATAGTCTGTGGCTGTTAGGATCCATCGGTAGCCATTACTCGAATTATCTTTAAACTCACCAACGAAATCTAAACACTACTGCTGAAAACTTGTTGCTTCTATCACTACAGGTTTTAGGGGTTGTGCTGAGAGCTTCGGATTACTGGAGAAGTACTGACAGGGTTGACACGATCGGACATGTTGGTGAGTGTCGGAAAAAAGTGTTGGCCAATAATACCCAGCCCTCAGGATTTTGTGAGCAGTAGTATGGGATGCAAAGTGTCCACCACAGTATCCAGAGTGTAATTCCTCCAACAACTTCTTTACCTCTTCTTTGTTGACACATCTAAGTATGATCCCGTCAGGATTTCTCCAACCAAGGCCATCTTCGGTCAAACAATATTTCATTGCCCTCAGTGTTAAAGCCCTTCTTTTGTAGTCTACCAGGTGATTAGGACAAGAAAAATTCTTTAGATGATAGACAATATCAGAATACCACTCATCATGCTCTAGTTCACTGACTACCACATTTACTTGTTCACTCTCGACCTTTTGTATGGCTTCTTGGTTGCTTTCTGTCAGCATCTGGGCCAAACCTTGTCCCTTTGTTATTTTGGTGGGATTTATTTCTATGTCATACTCTTGGATTTTGGATACCCACTTTCCCCTAGTTCCCATGCAGTCTTGTTGTGATAGGACATCTTTTACTGCTGGGTAAGGGACATAAGCCTTAATTTTATTGTAGCCAATATAATTTCTAAAGTGTTTAATGGATTTTACCAAGGCATACGCTTGTTTCTTAGTGATTGTGTAATCCAATTCGGAATCCATAAGAACCTTGCTTATAAAAGCTACGGGGTGTTCATAGTCATCGATGTCCTTTTGCATTAGAGCACCTGCAATGGTATCCTGGGAGGCAAATGAGAATATGATGAAATCTTGTGAGTAATCAAGGCTGATGAAGACAGGGTCTTGGGAGATAGCATCCTTTATATCCTCGAAAGACTTGATGGCCTTGTAATCCCATCTGAAAGCAACATCCTTTTTTAGCAATGCACTCATGGGTTTTATCCTTTCGGTAAAGTTCAGAACGAATCTTAGAATGAAATTGATCTTTCCGAAAAAGGATTGTAAGGATTTTTTATTGACTAGGGACGAACATCTCTTATTGATTGGACCCTTTCAGGATCAATGGAGACCCCTCCTTTTGAAGCCACGTGACCCAACAGTTTTCCCTCGTCAATCCCAAAAAACAGACTTCTTGGGGTTTAGAGAGATGCCATACTTCCTACAATGTTTGAAAACAATCTTGAGGTGTGAGAGGTGGTCTTTTCTGTCTTTTGATTCAACAATGAGGTCATCTTGGTAAATCTCTATGATTTTTTGTATAAGATCCCTAAAGGCAAAATCCATTGCTCACTGAAAGGTAGCACCAATGTTCATAATACCAAACGACATCCTTAAGTAAATAAAGGTTCTCTAGGGCGTAGTAAATGTTGTTTAGAGTTGGTGTTCTCTTTTGAGAAAGTATTGGTTGTATCCGGAAAAACCATCCAACATGGACATCTTGCTTGCCCCGGTAACCCTTTGCAACAGATGTTCCATGTTTGGGAGAGGGTAGTTGCCTTTCAAGGATAACTGGTTAAGGTTGCTGAAATCAATACATAGGTGTATGTCACCGGTCTTCTTTCGGACAACTACCAAATTTGACATCCAAGAAGAATATCGGATAGGGGCTATGATACCAACGTCAACCATTTTCTAGAGTTATTTTTGTATTTGGCTTGCTAACTTTGGATTAATATGTCTTATCTTTTGTCAGAAAGGTTTGGCTCCTTCTACCAAGGGTATGGCATGTTGGATAACATCTCCTCTATAGGTTTTCAACTCGTGAGTAATCAGGGCTGATCAAGACAGGGGCTTGGGAGATAGCATCCTTTATATCCTCGAAATACTTGATGGCCTTGTCATCCCATCTGAAAGAAACATCCTTTTTTAGCGAAGCACTTATGGGTTTTATGGTTTCGGCAAAGTTCAGAACGAATCTTCGAATGAAATTGATCTTTCCGAAAAAGGATTGTAAGGATTTTTTGTTGACTGGGGTACAAACATCTCTTATTGATTGGACCCTTTCAGGATCAATGGAGACCCCTCCTTTTGAAGCCACGTGACCCGACAATTTTCCCTCGTCAATCCAAAAAATAGACTTCTTGGGGTTTAGCGAGATGCCATACTTCCTACAACGTTCGAAAACAATCCTGAGGTGCGAGAGGTGGTCTTTTCTGTCTTTTGATACAACAGTGAGGTCATCCTGGTAAATCTCTATGATTTTTTGTATAAGATCCCTAAAGGCAAAATCCATTGCCCTCTGAAAGGCAACACCGACGTTCATAAGACCAAACGACATACTTAAGTACATAAAGGTTCCCCAGGGTGTAGTAAATGCTGTTTTGAGTTGGTCTTCTCTTTTGAGCAAGACTTGGTTGTCTCCGGAAAAACCATCCAACATGCACATCATCCCTGCCCCGGTAACCCTTTGCAGCATATGTTCCATATTTGGGAGAGGGTAGTTTTCTTTCAAGGATAATTGGTTAAGGTTGCAGAAATCAGCACATACGTGTATGTCACCAGTCTTCTTTCGGACAACTACCAAATTTGACATCCAAGAAGAATATCGAATAGGGGCTATGATACCAGGGCCAACAATTTTCTGGAGTTCTTTCTGTATTTGGCTTTCTAACTTTGGATTAATATGTCTTAGCTTTTGTCGGAAAGGTTTGGCTCCTTCTACCAAGGGTATGGCATGCTGGATAACATCTCCTCTATAGGCTTTCAACTCATCATAGTTCTTTGCAAATATGTCTTTAAATTCCTTGATAAGTGCTAGTATTTCCAACCTTTCCTTTTCAATGGTGCCTTTTCCTATCTTGACCATCCTTGGGTCTATCTCTGTACCAATGTTTAATTCTAGGGCTTCATCTGCTTGTTTGTTGGGCCTTTTTCCTTTGAAAACATCATGTCTGTCAAAGAGACTTTCCAAGTGAACACAACCTTTAGGTAAGGTATTGTTTTGAAGGTTTATAACCTCGAAGTTCATGGAGTCAGCTAGAACGTTAATTTGTGACTTGGTGAATTCTTTGGTGTTTTTCATGAAAATGATGATTTGGTCATCATCTTCAAGACTTGCCAATGCTCCAAGTTATCAGGAACAAAAGACCTAAAGAGGAATTCCATCTTGCATAAGTCACGAAGTGGTCCTTCACAAGGTTGTAGGGTGGAAGCAAGAAACAACCAAGGCATCTGCCATGTGGTTATCTTCTCGAGGAATGGCCTCAAGCGACACTATCTTAAAGGATTTTGAAAGGGATTGAGCTAAGTCTCGGTACTTCTTCAACTTCTCATTCTTTGTAACAAATTTCATCATTACTTGTGATACTATGAGGTCCAAGTCTCCTTTTTCCCTTAGGTGTGCAACACCTTTGTCAATTGCTAAGCTGAAACCTAGGATCAAAGCCTCATACTCGGCAATGTTGTTGGTGGAATGGTATTCTAGCCTATACGAGTGGTAAAAGGCTTCATTGGAAGGGGTTGTCAAGACAATTCCAATGCCTGATCCGGAGCTTGAGTGAGATCCATCAAATTCCAAAGTCGAAATTCCCTCGGATTCTTCAATGATGTCAATATCTAACTTTCCTTCCTGGACAAACCAATTATTGACATCACTGTCAATACACAAGAGTTGGTCACTTAAATCATCATGGGTTTCGACTGGGGAGCCTACGAGGGATTCATTGTGGAGGGTGAAGAATCTTCCTTCGGGGTGAGGGATGGTTACTTTAGATCGTTGTTCCTGAAAATTTCCAGCTAAGTGCTTTATGAGGCTCTTGTGGAGGATGATACCCAAATTGTTCAAGGCGTCTACGACCATCACATCTATAAAGAAAGGAGAACTAGGGCAGGAGTCAAAGGCAACTTCTAGATCCTTAATGATTCCTTTTGCAAAACCACCTCCGGTATTTGGTTGTGGAAGGCTCAAACCCAATCGATGCATGATTGCCTCCGTCATAATATTGGTTGTAGCATTTGGGTGCAAAACATAGTTACGGAGGAGGGAGCTATTGTCTTGGAGAGTGACGTAGAAAGGTGTGACCTCACTGCTCTTAGAACTAGCGTTTTCTACTTGGTGGATAAAGAGAGGAAACTCTTCAAGAGGATCATGCTCAAAGGTTTGTGGCGGAGAGACTTCAATCTCTTCCTTCTTGTCCTAGGAAGGTTCAATTTCTGCGGGAAGTTCTTGAAGAGGGACATTCTGTATATGGGCATGGGAAAAGCTCCATTTCCTCCTGGGAGGTGTGAGTTCAACTTGAAAATTTTTCGGGAGCTTAGGTTCAGTGAGAAACTCATCACTGGTATCCCAAAAGTTATTATTGCGTGAGAGGTTAACCTAATAGAAGTAGTCCTCAAATTCGAGATTCCTCTCAATTTGATAAGATAAATCTTGTGCTTCCTCTAGGGTTGAGGGTGACCGGTCTCTGAGGGTGAATTGTAAAATTCCTTCCAAAGAGCTTAAGTAGTGTTTGAGGATAGCTTCTTCCGAGCTTAGTTTTGGTCGGACCTTTTTGAGGAGAAGATTGAACCTATCACTGAAATCCCTAACGCCCCCATAGGAACCCTTGCAAATATCAAGGTATTGAGAGTACAAGTTTTGTGTGTGTTCATTATTGCACCACCTTATTTTGAAAGCCTTTTCCATCTCTTCAACATTTTTTATGCTTCCTTTCGGGTAAGCATCGATCCAAATCTTGGCATCATGTATAAGAGAGCTTGCAAAAAGTCTCATAAAGATATCAAGGTGTTTTTGACTGGTTTGATGAAATTCGAAGCTATCACAAAACTGGGCCCAATGTGAGTTGTCGGGAACCCATCTTCCTGAGAAGAGTGGAAACTAGGAATTGGCGTTTTTGGGCAAGTCATGTAATCCACCTTGGATATTGGTTAAGTTAAAACAATCGAAAGCTTCTGGGTGAGACCACTTGTGTGGATCCAGTGGAAGAGTAGGGCTTGTTAGGGTGATAGTTGCCACAGTAGACGGGTTTGAGTACTGTCGCCCGCTACGCGTCATCATTGGTGGAGTCACCAGATAATTTGCTTGAAACTATCAAAGAAAAAGGGAAAACACCCTAGTGGAGTCGCCAGGTAACATGGAAACTCTAGAGGCAAGGCTTACCAAAACGTGTCGTCTTGAGGAGAATTGACTCAGTGATCCCCGGTAGTGGCGCCAAAATGTTATCGCATAGTTTGTAGCAAGGATAAAGGGTAAAGGTTGGAGAGTCAAACTAGTGTAACAACAACCAATCCCACCCAATGTCACCACAATGGGATGGTTCTTTCTCTTTAGGGTGGTAAGGCCCAGGGGAGACGTCCCTGGTGACCTGGGGTTTTGAGAAGGCAAAGGATTACAGGATAAAGTAGTTATTCCCCCCTCACAAGTCACCATCGAGCAGATAGTCTAGCTAAACAACCAATAATAAAGCAAAACCCCAAAGAGATACACCTATTTGAGAAAAAGCAACAATAAACTGATATATGCAAGCTTTGATCAATGGGTTAGTACTTCATGTAATCAATGACTATCTGATACACTTATAAGAAATAAATCAACACTTCATTCAATTAATGCGTTTAATCACCATTCAATTGCTTATAAAGAAAAAATGTTTAGCTACACCGATGATATTATAACGACGGATGACGGCAGCGATAGGTTAGTTAGGTTAGTTCCTAAGCTAGGGTTAGTAGTTAGGGCTTGTTTCAAGATCAGGTTCACTTCAAAGCAAGGTGTCTTTTAGATCAGTGCCTTAGGGTTAATGGAGTCAAAGAGTGAAGGACGCAAGAGCTAAAGGATGAAAAGGGAAAACGGATAAGGACTAGAGGGAGAAGCTTTGAGGTGTTGCTAAAGCAAGGCCTCAAAGTCAAAACCCTATGGGAGAGAGGCTCACCTTGGTGTAGGAAAACTAGGCCTCGGTTCTTTGTGTGCTCCCTGGTTTTTGAGGGAGCACTCATGGAGCATGCATGGAGAAGCTTTGAGGTGTTGCTAAAGCAAGGTCTCAAAGTCAAAACCCTAGGGGAGAGAGGCTCACCTTGGTGTAGGACAACTAGGCCTCGGTGCTTTGTGTGCTCCTTGGTTTTTGAGGGAGCATCATGCAGCGTGCAGGGAGCGAATTCTCCCTGCACGCTCCTTGATCTCTCCCAAGGGAAAAAAAATGCTCCCCGAAACGCTCCGTCAGCTCATGCACATGAGGAGGAAATTGTTCTTTTTTGTGTTTTTTTTTTTGGTTTTCTTTGAGAAATGAAGCAAGGGAAAGGTAGCCTAGGGTTAGGTAAGAGGTTAAAACACTCTTTCACTCCCATTTCCCTCATTCTATTTCTCATTTCATCCATTTCTTTGCTAAGAGGGTTTTGACTCTTTAGAGGGTTCCTGCTAGTTCTTGAGGAGATTGAAGGGAGATTGAAGGCTACCATTTGTGAGAGCTTGGAAGGGAGATTGAAGGCTACCATTTTGTGAGAGCATGGAAGGGAGATTGAAGGCTACAATAGTCATATTCAAGTTCCAACCACCATTGGAGAGCTAAAGAGGTAGGCTCTTAAAGCCCATTTTTTTTACTTGTTTTTATTTTATTTTTAAATGCATCTGTTGTAAACTAGTTTCTTCTCCTACTCTTTCCCATTTCTCCTCCATCATTCTATGTGGGACTACGTACCATGATGAAGGTAAGAATATAGGAATCAAAGCCTGTGTGAGTATCGATTCCAAATATAGACTTAAATACCAAAGGGAAGAGGAGGTAGCACAAAACAAAGCGAAAAGACCAAGGGGTGAGCCTGAGAATGCATGAAGAATGTTCATTGGTAGAAGCGCATCCCCCCATGCTAGTGCATTCTCGCCTTCGTCTTCACTTAGAACACTATCAGAATTCCTTGACCAAGGTTGTAGAGATGATGTGAATGCAACATTTTACAGGTTTCTATATGCATGTGGTATCCCATTCAATGTTCTTCGCTCACCATATTGGCATGAAATGGTCCAAGCCATCAATGGTGCCCCTAAAGGTTATAGGAGCCTCGGGTATGACAAAGCTAGAACCATGGGACTTGACAGGGAAAGAGCCAAATCCAAGGTGCTCTAGGAAAATTTACAAATGAGTGGAACCTAAATGGGGTATCAATTGTATCTGATGGTTGGACAAATGTGAAAGGAAATCCATTGATAAATATTCTTGCTGTGTCTAAGAGTGGTGCGATCTTCCTT
>SNQJ01S0003788.1:204580-222586 GCA_010110895.2 Picea sitchensis | reverse complement strand
TATTTTATAAAAAATTCTCCCGAAACCCTCCCGCTCTCGGAGATTTTTGAAAATCTGCACTTCCCGCTCCCCGCTTCCAACATCCTTGGTTCCCGCTACTCTGACTATTGCTCTGACTTCCTCTGCTTATTACAATTTCTCGTGAACAAACCTCGGTTCATACTTCAATTCTTAATGATGCACACAGGTTCGTGGGTTGGACGCAATTTCCGATCTGAGATGGACTTCCTTCTATTGGGTAGTGTTGAGGATCTCTTTTTTTCCTTTTCCTTTCTCCCTACAATGTGATCTGAAGTTCTACATAAGGGTCACTTCCCTCGAATTCTTTGTGTTTCTCTCCTTCTCCAGCCACAATCTCCTTCTTATGGTATCTAAACCTTTTCCCACATTGCAATACTCCAATCTCTTAATCAGAATCAATGTCTTCTCTTGGAATGCTCTATTCATCCGCTTCTTAGTCATCCTTCTTAGTCATTCGCTTCTTAGTCATCCGCTTCAAAATTGAGCAGAAGCTCAAACAAAAGACACGACAATTTGGGCCTGGGAACCCCGCACAACAAAAGCCAGGAAATGGCGGCCCCAACCCACAGAACAAAGGACAGAGCAAAGATGGACAGTATCAGGACAACCATTCCAAGCTGCAAGCAAAGAAGGACACCGAAAAGACAAAGAAAGATGCCGGGAAGTGGTGCGACTTCCATAAGATCCCTTGGCATAACACTGTTGACTGTCGCTCAAAGTAATCGCGGGTGGCCGAAGTGAAAGCCTCTGAGTCAGATGTTGATTCTGACTTTGAGCGAGAACCAAAAAGGGGAAGACGGATCATTGACACGGAACCCAGTGCCACTGTTGCTACCACCAAGCTCCAACCTGGTGAACCAGACGAGCCAGAAGAAGGAGAGTGCCTCTTCCATTCACAGATGTGGGTAAAAGGCACCTCGCTGCGCTTCATCATTGATAACAGTAGCTAGAAAAACCTCATCTTAGCATAGGTCGTCATACAGTTGGGATTGTCGACAACACCACACCCACAACCATAAAACATCGGGTGGCTTTGCCAAGGACGAGATCTCTGTTTCGACCAACAGTGTCGATTGTCATACGACATCCATCCCTTCAAGGATGATGTATTATGTGATGTTGCCTGTAATGTCCCCCACCTCTTGATGAAGAGGTATTGAGGAGACTCAGTGGCCTAGGCATCTCCGCCAGGCCATAGTCTCACACCAAGGGGAAAGGTCAACTAGACTAAGGTTATATTCTTAAGTTGACTTGAGGAAAAGGTAAAAAGGAGTAAAAGATAACTCAATGAAAGAATAGAAGCGTTGGAAGAGTTAACCCTGGGAGTTAATCTAACTCAATAGAGANCTTGTTATTTCTCTTGAGCATATAGTTTGGGGGTTTTGCTGTTACAAACCCTTGTGAACAACTCAGTGTTGAAAGACCCACTCACCTTGTTCCAAAGCTTGGTCTCGAGGATGAAAGACTCCACCCACACCATACTACACTTAGAACCTATCCACCTATCAATTCAGAAAGCAGCAAGGCCGTACTGTTCAGGAGTTTCCAGCAAGGGCGCATCCTTATCTAAAGGAGAGTTCGATCTAGCTGATCAGAAGATATTTTGGGCATTCCGACACTTGGGTTTTACTTGCAGGTACTCAACCATCACTTTAAGGGTTTTCTTGAAGAGTTATCATCATTAGATCTTCAGCTACAGATTGGGACGACTTTGAGGCAAAGAGGACGTCCTGTGATTCAGTATTTCTCAGATCTAGGGAGCTCTATCTAGAATCTAGATTTGAAACTTCTCCTACGGTGTTTCCATAGCCCTATCTATATTCTTGGAGAGTTTCAAAGCATTTGGAGGCCTCCTTCATCAGGGCCGAGTTATCTAGGGCTTCAAGCATCCATGAGGGCGCAATTTCATTAGAGGATTCAACTTTTGGAGGGGTTTTCCTTAGCATTTCAGCCTAAGACTCCAGGAGGGGGATCTTGTCACCCTTATCTATCAGTTGGCAGAGTTTGGACTCATTTGGAGTCTTCCTTCAGTTGGGCCGAATTATTGAGGTTTTCAGCCGTCTACTAGAGCGTGGCATCCTCCAGCCTGAGGAGTTGGTATTCATACAGCTCAGATCTACTTTGTATTGGTCCTTATCTCTTATCCAGCCTTTGGAAGCTTATTTTGTATTAGCAGGAGAATTTTGTAGCAGCTCGTATCTATTATCTATTGGGGCCATCTGAGGATTATTCCAGATCTGCTCTCTATTGTATTTGATTCATGCTTCTTATAATAAAGGTCAGATCTATGCTTGTGTTTTTTATATCTTGAATGTGTTGTGATCTTGCATGTGTTGGATAAATCTTGTATAAACACCATTTAAATAACTGAGACAACTTCAATAGCCACCTGGACATCAAATAGATCAATGGTAGTTAGTGATTCCAAGCAAAAAATTGGCTTGGGATCATAACGTTGCCCCACTGGATGTTTGTGATGTTCCCTTGGGCCAACCATATATGTGGAAGTGCCATGTTGTTTATGAGTCTTGACCCCGCAGTGTCATTGTTTCTCTGGGGGATCATCTCTATAGAATACCAGAGGTAGTTTCGACTACTGTTACACCTAAAAAGTGTCGCAAGGTAGTATCTCATACTACAAAATTCAGCTTCTTCACAATCTGTTCAAAAGGTGAACAAAAGGATACTGCAACCACTACAACATCGGCCCAAGCACCTTCTATCCAACAGAAGCAGGTCGACAAGATTGTAGAAAAGTGTAAAGGTTCATTCTGCACAAAAGAATCTCATGTATCCAGACTGTTTAAAAAGTTCCAACGCTTCCGGAAGCATGCTCGTGATAGCCTTCTACAAACCGAGCAGCGCAACGTCTCCAACAAGTCAAGCAACTCACCAGGATTCATATTCAACAAACGCTTTTTCCTCTCCCCTGAGCACTCAACGCAATGGAGACCATTTCTTCTTAAGGAGGGAGGATTGATCCAGGTGGATATTGGTGGCCACTCACCTTTTCCAACTGGCTCAAAACACTTTTCTGACAATTTTGGCAATTTACTATTTTTAGTAGTTTTTAACTTCTGGGGCTATTTTGAGGGCCTAAATGAAGGTTTTTCAGGATAGAGCTTCTCAATGATAGTCGAAGGCATGATTGAGCCCCCAAAATGAATCTCCTCTACGATACCTTTCCAACAGGCTATCATACGCCTAAAACAAAGATCGTATGCAAACGTTACGACCCCGGGAAGTTGATGTACTAACTTACAGAAACAGGGCCCACATGACTTTTGGCGCTTCATCTCCTAGGGTTAGGTTTTTGGATGTATATGGTTTTTGGCATTCTTTTTTATTGTAAAAAGGCATTCCGAGCCTCATTGTAATCATCCTCTTATGAATGCGAGTAGCCGTCACATCTCTTCTCAGAGGTAAGCTGCCACGATTCTAGCGAGTCTTTCACTCTGTATTTTTACAGTCTCTGTACATTTATTTCATTAATAGAAAATCGTGTATTACTGTATATCTATGTTTATGGTTGCATCTCCGATACATTTCTGTTGTATTATTGGATATCTACGATATCTTTGTTCATTTCTTTATTATATCTCATATCTCATTTCGTGTCGAAAATAATCCAGATCAATAACACAAAAATTTCTGCGGTTCATCCAACTTGGGCTACATCCACAATGGTTGTCTTCTTATATTTTTGATTAGTATCTTTCTTATAACTGTGCACTATGCTACAAAATATGCAACAATAATATCATCCCAAACCTACCTAGTTATTTTGCTGCAGTGCGAGTTCACTCCTCAGTCATACTATAGGTTTCTTCCTTTGCTAGACTTCCTTACCAAAAAACATTCACAACTTACATGTACCATCACACACATATATCTCACACATGCCTCTCACTATTTCCTTTCTTACATATTTACATACCAATAAGGCTAGGCCCGTTACAAAAGTGGACAAAGTGTCCCCCAAAACCCATTACAAAAGTGGACAAAATGTCCCGAAACCCTACGGTTTATAATTGTTTTTCTCCTTCCGCGTGTTGCTCCGTTCTGCTCCTTGGCATCTGCTTCCTCATGCACTCTGGTCCATCTTATGATTGTCTTTTCTTCTTAGACTTCCTTTTTGGTGCAGAGCCCAAAACTTATCCAAAATTCCTCTCCAATAGTGACCCTAGGGGGAAATGAGATGGAAAGTGATGAAGTCTCATTGATGAGGGAAGGCTTCCAAGAAGTAGTATACCTGCAAAAGATAGTTGTACCTGCCCGAGACACAAGAAGAGACAAGTACACAAGATCAAGGTTAAGTGGACAAGCTAGTTAAGCTTGTTGTCCCAAACTACTGTAGTAAACAAAAATATATATCAACAAGGAATAAATCTAATTACTGCAGATATAACCACTCAAAGCATCAAAGATTTATTGAGAAATGGGTCATAAAACAAGTAGATTAGTTTCCAATACTTTAACATGAACTTTAGTGGTATTATTGGGTTGTTGTATGGCGTTTTTAGAGTATATTTGTAACATCCAAATGGTTGTAGCAAATATTTTATACAACAACAAGGTCCAATCACAAGAATAAGCAAGTAATCTGACAAAAAGTTCACCAATAAGCAGTAGAATGATAGTATGGCTTACAAGAAAATTTCCTCAGTTGAAATGCAAGTTAAAGCTGAAGATATAGAGTGATTTGTTGCTACACTAATGGTTGTATATTTATTAAATTATAGCCCCACTAATGCTAGGACAATTAAGATTCCTTAGAGGCCTTAGAAAGCTTAAAGCATCAAGAAAAGATTCCAACTTGAACAAAATCAATATCTCTCTAAATCACGTTTATCAATGCAAACAATTTATTTCTTGGATGAAAATAAAGATTATTTCCTTTCCAAATAGGTTATGGAGTATTCTTGTATTAAGTTAGGTCTACTAAATCTCAAGGGGTGTAAGTCCTTTTACTCCCTTGAGATAGCAACCCTAACAAGGTAAAGTCTAGGAGAGTGTAAACCCTTTTACTCCTCTTAACAACCTTTGCAATATCCTTTTCAACAAACAAAAATAATAAAACTTGGTGGAGGTTGTAAACACTTATACTCCTCCAAGGATCTAGCCAATAACAATCGTGGAACAAGAAATAAAACTAACAAAGTGCACATTTTCCTTACCAATTCCAAAAAATTCCAAGACAAACCCTAGTTACCAAGTATTTTCACCATCAAAGCAAGAGAAAGAGACTCCAAGAGATAGCATACCACTTCATTCCATAAGATAAGAGCTAAACCATATCACAAGAGAGAGAGAGAGAGAGAGAGAGAGAGAGAGAGAGAGAGAGAATGGGTTTTCCCAAGTGGGGCGTAAATTTCAACCGAGTAGTCCTCTCACAATGGGAGAGGTATCATGGAAATTAAATAGAAATGATCGTTATTTATACAAATCCTCAACAGTTACTTTTTTTCTTTACAACCTTAAATTTGATTTTTCACATAAAAAACCCTAAAAGAAGAATGATGTCACCCCTTTAGGGCAACATTTTGGCACTTACAATTTGTTGAGCTTGGAGGTGAAATGTTGGGCCTCCAAAGGCCTTCCTCTCATGCCCTAAGGTCTCCTCCATCAATCCAAGGTCTCTCTCCATCCAAAGGTGCCAAGTGTCAAGTCAACCACACCACCATTCCAAGCCCTAGTCCTAAGTGACGCCAAACCCTCCAAATGTGATGTTTTGACCTCGAAAGGAAAAATGTTGGGCTTGTAGGGGCTAGTTGAGGTCATCCAAAATGTCTCTCAAGCCTCCAAAGGTTTTCATCATCATCTGGTCTGCATGTCATGGTATCCATCCTATGGGTTCATGCCCCAGGGAAGCCCAAGCTAGGCTTGTTCCTCCAAAATTGTTTACCAAGCAAGGTCTTGCAAAGACAATGAATATGCCCTCCAAGGATCTTGAGCCGAACATATCATGATAAGTAAATCAAATCAATAAAAGAGTCACCTAAGCATGTGCATCAAAAACCACCTCATCAAATTAAACAAGTACTCAAAGAGCCTATGCAACTTGTAAAGTTTAGGTATGGGAGGGTTGACAAAGTGACCTATTGGGTGAAGCATTCCCTAAGTCAAAGAGTGTTTCCAAGGTTCATGACATACAAGGGATCATAGTGTCTCATTTATGGGTGCCTGTGTAGAGGGCGTGTTGGAAGTTCGGTTTCAATGCATCCTTTTTCCAAGCCCATTTATTTCCTTTTGTTTTTTAATATGTTTTCAAGTTGAAGCCAAAGTGGGGCTTCTACCTAAGCATGAAAAATGTTTCCCACCTTGAGTCTACACTGGTCACATTATGCTTCCCCAAGTTGAAGACAATGTGTGGGCCTTCTACCTAACCATGAAAAACATTGTCCACACACACTCTACCTTGGTTGGCATTTTTATATTGTTATTTTTCACGGGTCCCATTAGTTTCTTATGAGAGACATTTCATTGTCTTCGAGATCCTTGGAGAGCATCTAGAAGGTTTAGGATTGGATTTTATCTTTTTCCAACTACAAACATCTAGGCCTTCATCTCCTTCTTCCCATCAAATGAGAGATAATCCCTTCTTGGATCAGTACATCCGAAAATCCCAAAAGATAAGGAGACGAACAAGGGGCGAAGTGATGAAAAATGATAAGTATGATAGGGAATGACACGATTGTTGATGTTTGGACAACATCGGGAATACATTCTTTAAAGATAATAATTAACAATATAATTATTATTGATTATTAAATATAGTATATAATAAGTAAATGATAATAATAAGTAGTTATTGATTATTCAAGGGACGCATCCTTTAATGGATGGTCACCTTATGTTCCCTATATATGGAACACTAATAATTGTAATAATATATCGAATATCTCTCATATCTCATATAAATGAAAACCAACATGGTATCAGAGCAGGTCTGGGTTGACTCCCTCACGGAAGGGCCCAGGTAAATATGAAATTCGCAATGGCAACGTTACTATTGTTCGTGTCCGGGAAGAAAAGGCTTCCGGTAGGCTGTAATGTCCTCCAACTGAAGCAACTACCAACAACAACAAAGAGAATGAGTTCTTGTAGCCTCCTTACAGAGTTGGTAGCAGAGCGGCAATGAAGACGAGCAATATCAGGAGCAACAACGTCGCAGGTCAGAAGAAGCAAACTTAGAGAGGCCTCGTCGTGGCTTAGATTGAACGACTCAGATTACTAGAGCAGAAGAAAAGGTTGTTTCAGGAAGAAACAACAACACTATTCGCTCCTACTCGTCTGGCACTATTGCAACCTTATGTCTATGGATGCAATGGAGTGTTTGAAAGGCATGGGAGGGGACTAGTGTTTTCTTTGCTGGACGCCCACCATCGACAATCCTAACATTTGTCTGCATTTCTTAGCAGAATGACCGGATGTTTAGTTTTTCGATTTCGAGTTCTAATCCTGGGCAGAGTTTTTGCCAGCTTGGCATCCAATTGCCTTACTCTTTTCAGGTTCTCCAGAGGTAAAAATGTTGTAGCATCTCAGAAGCACTGGATGCGCTACAATCATTCTTGGTTGTCCTTGATGACGCCGACAATTGTAGTAACTATATCGTAGGAGAGATAATCCATGTGGAGGATGATTGTCGGTATAGAGTTTTAACATTTGATTGTTATCAACCTCACGACCATTTTTTTAATGCTAGCTACAAGGAAGTTATGGCAGGGTGACTTAATGGAACTAAGGCTTGCAAGTTTCAGAAGGTTGCTGATACATGTCAATTTGCTGAGACGTGGCTAGAAATACTATCTTCGTGCATGTTTTTTCTTCAAAGCATTGGAGGTTCAATGGTTGGCGTTCCGCTCATAGCGAGAATTTCCTATTACAGTTGGGAATGCGTAGGTCTGAGTTTAAATTCTGCAAGGCTAGATTTTATTTGACGTGGGGTTGGTTGATCGAGGTTTGTGTTTTCATGAAGAAAAACTGAAAATTGTCTAGGATCGAGTTCAACCATGGGCGCTCCTATTGACCCGACCATGGTTGTTCAGATGGGTCCTCTGCGTTCATTTCTGGTGAAGATGGGCCTTTCCAGTACATCGGATCACTCCTTAGCGGTTGCAATAACGTTGTTTATTACTCTACTCTGTGCTTGCATTGTAATTGGGCATCTTTTAGAGGAGAATAGATGGATGAGTGAGTCCATTGCAAAATTCATAATTGGATTGTACATCGGAGTAATAGTATTGCTATTTAGCCAAGGAAAAATCTCACATATTATGCTATTCAACGAGGAGTTGTTTTTTTGCATTTATCTCCTTCCGCCCATAATATTTAACGGAGAATCACCAATACATCATCTTTGTGATGCGCTGACTATTGTGCCATAGCTTGTGGAAAATATGGTATTTCTATGTGGAGCAATACCTCCAAAGATGGATCATGTGACATACTGGAATATCAATTGGGTACAATTGAAAGATGGATTTTTTTTTTTATGTTGAGAAGAATACTTGTGGCAAGCGGGTTCTCCCATAAAGAGGAAACAACTAGTGAGGCATGCATCACTAAAGTATATTTTCAGAACAAAATTCCTCATAAAATTTTGAGGAACATGAACCTCGAGAAGGCCTTCACTAGAGCGAAAGCGTGATGTTGAACACTTCAGGATATTTGGGTGTCCAATATACATTCATGTACCCAAGGAGAAAATGACCAAACTCGACCCTTCAAGAAGAAAGGGTACATTTGTGAGGTACAATGAGTCTTCGAAGGAATACTGGATCTACATCCCTAGTCAAATACAAATTGACGTGAGAAGAGATGTTACCTTCGAGGAGGAGGTAGCCTTCAGGAAATCTATCGCACATGGAGACTGATAGTGAGAAACATGAAGAGATGGTGCCTTCTCCCCCTCACCCTCCACTAGTTTAGAGGGAGACAATTGAGCCTATTGATCCCATTGATCCTGTAGCTCCAGTTGATGTTCCTAGAAATATTGTAGTAGGTAAGAAGATGTAATGATCCCAAGCCAATTTTTTGCATGAAACCACTAACTATCTCTGTTGTGTATGATGTGCAGGTGACTTATTGAATTATTCAGTTATTAAGTGGGTTCATACAAGATTCGTCCAACACATGAAGATCACAATATATTCAAGATATAGAAACATAAGCAAAGACCTGACCTTTTATTATGAGAAGCATGGAACCAATACAATAGAGGGCAGATCTGGAATAATCCTCAGATGGTCCAATAGATAAGAAATACGAGTTGCTGCAAAATGCTTTGCCCATACAAAATAAGCCTCCAAAGGATGAATGAGAGATGAAGACCAATACAAGTAGATCTGACTGCTGATTCCTCAAGCTGGAAGATGCCACACTCCACTAGAAGACTAAAAACCCTCAATAACTCGGCCCAACTGCAAGAAGACTCCAAATGAGCCCAAACTCTGCCAACTAATAGATTTGGGTGATGGGAACACCCTTCTGAAATATCAAGCTGAACGACCAAGGTAAACTCGTCCAAACTCTGAATCTTCTACTGAAGCTGCGCCCTCCTGGATGCCTGGAGCCCTAGGTAATTCGGTCCTAATGAGAAAAACCTCCAAATTCCCTGAAACTCCCTAGGAATGTAGATCGAGCTATGAAAACCATGTAGGAGAAGTTTCAGACTCAGATTCCAAATGAAGCTCTCTAGATTTGAGATTTACTGAATCATAGGATGCCTCCTTTGCCTCCAAGACGTCCCAATTTGAAGCTAAATACCTGATGGTGATAACTCTCCAAAAAACCCTCAAAATGATGATTGTGCCCCTGCGAATAAAACCCAAGTGTCGGACTGGCCATAGGCTCTCCTGATAAGCTGGATCAAACCCTTCTCTAGATGATGGTGCGCCCCTGCTGGAAACACAAGAACAATATGGCTCTGCTATCTTCTGAAGCGTTAGATGGAAGTATGTTGAGAGTAGAATGGTGTGGAGTAGTCTTTCATCCCCGAGACCAAGATGTGGAACAAGGTGAGCTGGTATTTCACCACTGAGTTGCTCACAAGGGTTTGTACAACAAAGCCCCCAAATTGAATGCTCAAGAGCAATAACAAGCAATATACCAAATCCAGAATGCCTAATAGGTGCGCCCCAACCTTCTATTTATACTTTTTCTTCTATTCCTTTGTTGACTTAGATTAACTCCCAGGGTTAACTTTTATTCTTTTATTGAGTTATCTTTTACTCATTTTAACCTTTTCTCTTCAAGTCAACTTAAGAATATAACCTTAGTCTAGTTGACTTTCCCCCTCAGTGTGAGACTATGGCCTAGTGGGGAGGCCCAGGCCACTGAGTCTCCTCATTACCTCTTAATCAAGAGGTGGGGGACATTACAGTATCCCCTGCTTGAAATTGCTTGTCCTCAAGAAATTCCAAACCTTTCTCTTACCACGTGCTCCTTTTTCCATGTGGCATCCTCAATGGGTAAATCCTTCCATCTGATCAGGTACTCCTTGATGCTTCAGTTTCTGAGCCTCTTTTCTCGGACCTCTAATATCTCCTCCAGAATCAAAACAAGATGTCCCTCCTCATCCATGGGAGGTAATACCTCAATGGGTCTGATGCTTTGGCCGAGGGATTTCTTAAGGCAGGAGACGTGGAAGACGTTATGTATTTTGCTGCCTTGTGGAAGTTCCAACTCGTAAGCTACGACCCCTATCTTCCTGTTGATTCTGTAGGGCCCAAAGAAACATGGTTGTAGTTTATCTGCTCCACTCCTTTTTATGGAAGCCTGCCTGTATGGTTAGAGCCTTAAATAAACTAGGTCACCAACCTCAAAGGTACGATCAACTCTCTGCTTGTCCGCTTGGACCTTTTGCTGGTTCTGTGCGTTCTGGAGATGATCCTTCAGCTCGCTGAGAATTTCTTGGCTCTGTTGTATCCAATCCTGTACCATAGGTGCCCTGCTGTCACCGAAATTGATCTCCCCAAAATATAAAGGATCGTAGCCATACAAGGCCCTGAATGGTGACATGCCTATGGACATATGCTGGGTGGTGTTGTAGTAGTACTCTCCTAGGTGCAACCATCTAGCCCATGCTTTCTGCTGTCTTGCCACATAATTTCTGAGATAGCCTTCCACCCACTTGTTGACTATCTTTGTCTGTCCATCCGTCTGAGGGTGATAGTTGGTGCTAGGGGTCAAAGCCTTACCAACCAACTTGGATAATTCCTGTCAGAATGTGCTCATGAACCTACTTTCCCTGTCGCTGACAATTGTCTTGGGTAGGCCATGCAACCTGAAAATCTCTCTAAAGAACAGTTCGACCACTTGTGCAGCACTGAAGTCAATAGCTATGGTGAAGAAGTGTGCGAACTTTGTCAACCTGTCCACTACTACAAAAATGCAGTCCTTCCCTTCTGTCTTTGGCAACCCGTTGATGAAGTCCATGGATATGCTCTCCCATTTATGCTTCAGAATGGGTAAGGGTTGTAGTAGTCCTGCTGGGTGTGTGTGCTAATCTTTGTTCCCCTGACATGTAGTACACTCCTTGACGTGCTTAGTCACATCCTCCTTGAGGCCCTTCCAAGATAACCTTTCTCTCACATGCCTGTACGTCTTGCTGATCCCTTGATGTCCTGCCATTGGTGAGTCATGGTACGCCTACAATATCTTAGGCTTGAAGGCCGATTCAGGAACAAAAAAGATTCGGTCCTTATAGTAGATGAGGTCATTCATAACTTTGAAATTATGATCTTGTACCTGCCCATCCAATAGCTTGCATGCGAATTGATCCTTTGCATACTCCATCTCCAGCTGGTCTTTTCAGTCAACTGCTACCCCTGTCATGGCAAAGATGGATGGTCTCCTGGATAAGGCATCAGCCACCACATTGTTCTGCCCTTTGACAAATTCAATGTTAAAGTCGTAGGCCTGTATTCTACTTACCCATTTTTGTTGCCTCTCATTCAAATCCTTCTGCTCCAATAGTTATTTGAGACTGTTATGATCTGACTTGACCACAAACCGGGCACCTACCAAGTATTGTTGGAATTTGGCTAGTGCATGCATGATAGACAACATTTCTTCGTCATAAATGTTGTAGAGTAGGTCGAGACCCCTGAGTTTCTGACTCTCATAGGCAAGAGGGTGCCTCTTCTGCATCAGTACGACCTCTATTCCTTCCCCGGAGGCATCACACTCCAATGTAAAAGGAAGGCTGAAATCTGGAAGGGCTAAGACTGGGCACGTACTCATCACTTCCTTCATCTTTTCCATCGTTATTTGAGCCTCCTCGTCCCACTTGAAGGCTCCTTTCTTAGTCAGATTGGTCAAGGGTGCACACAACTGAGAAAATCCTTTGACAAACTTCCTATAATACGTGCACATGCCCAAAAATCCTCTCAATTATGTGAGTGTCTTAGGAGTAGGCCATTCCATGATGGCTTGTATTTTCTCCTGATGTACCTGTACCTGCTTTGCCCCAATGATGTGACCTAAATAGAGGACCTCTATCATTCCAAACTCGCATTTGGAGTCCTTAGCATACAATGAGTGTTCTTCCATGATTGATAAAATCTGATCCACATGCCTGAGATGCTCCTCCCACGTCTTGCTATAGATAAGCAAGTCATCAAAAAATACCAACAGGTGCTTCCTCTGTTATTTGTTGAACACATGGTTCATACATGATTAGAACGTAGTAGGGGCATTGGTTAACCCAAAGGGCATCACCAAAAACTCATAATTGCTGTAATGACATCTAAAATCTCTTTTTGAGATGTCTTCCTCCCGCATCTTGATTTGATGATAACCAGAACGAAGGTCAATCTTAGTGAAGTAGATGGCCCCATGCAATTCGTCAAACAATTCATCAATCCTTGGTATCGGGTACCTGTTTTTGATGGTATTTTTATTTAAGGCCCTGAAGTCAATGCACATCCTCATAGTGCCATCTTTCTTCTTCATCAGCACTACTGAAGAAGCAAAAGGGCTAGTGCTAGGCTTGATGTGTCCCATGTCAAGAAGTTCCTTGATGGCCTTCTCTATCTCATCATTGTACTTCTTGGGATGTCTGTATGGTGTGGTAATGACTGGTTTGCCCCCTTCCTCAAGCTCAATAATGTGCTCAACCCCCCTATCTGGTGGTACCCCTGGAGGAATAGGCCCAAAGACCTTGTGGTGTCTGTTAAGGATTTCTTTGATCTCTGGGGTGTAGTGAACCTTACCCTGCGCATCCATACGTGTTACAATCCTGCATTCCGCTGCATATCCTATCTCCTCTCTCCGAAAGATGGCCTCCATCGTCTTGGCTGTGACTACCTTTGCATCATTCCCTGTCATACCCAGGAGCACTACCTTTCATCCACGCTCCTCTGTAAATGACATTTCCATGGTTTTGTAGTTGGTAGTGATAGGTCGGAATGGGCTGAGCCATTGAACTCCTAGGATGATGTTGGTATCTGGAAGGCCCATGACATAAACTTCCTGTATCAGCTCATGCCTACCTAATGTAAGCTTCATGCCCAGAATGTATCTGTCACAGGGCATAGTGCTTCCTCCTGCAACCCCCACTTTGAATCCTTCAAATTCTACTGTGGGTATGTGCCTCCTCTTTAGTAATGCTGCATCAATGAAGTTGTGGGAAGCTCCTCCATCAATCAAAACCGAAACTCTCTATCCTTGCAAGATCCCCCTCATTCGGAAGGTGTTATACTTGGGCACTCCACTGATAGATGCCAAGGTGGCCATACTGTCCTGTCCTGTGATTTGTTCCTCCTCTACTGCCTCAGTGGTTTCTGCCTCCATGTTTTGTATCTGGCCGATCTCTTCTTCCTCTTTGTTGTCTGAAGTGACCTCAATGTAGTGCACTTTACCACGACCCATGCATTTGTGTGTTGTGTTCCATGGTTCTTTGCAAGTGAAGCAAAATTGCTTCTGTCTCAACTCCCTCCTTGTGTTCTCATCCACTCTGCCACGACCCCTGTCAAAACCCCTTGGGTCACGTCCTCCCTGATTCATTGGAGGTCTTTGGTCTCTTCCTCCACTGTTAAGAGGTGGTCTGGGTATGAATTTTGGTTTAGCAGCTGGTCCCAAATCCCTCGTCTTCTAGATAACATCCTGTAGGTTGGTAGGCTTGAAGGCCTTTACCCAACCCTTAAAGGGTTCCATCAACCCCTCAGTGAAGAGAATCATGAGTCTGGTTGGCGAAATGTCTTGCATCATTACTGCCAACCTCTGAAATTCCTCAATATACATCTCAGCCGTGCCAGTTTGTTTAAGATGTGTGAGCTCTCGGAAGTGTAGCTCAGGATCCCGTTGATCAAACCTATCCATGAGTCTTTGAGTAAATTCTGGGTAGGATACTATTTGATTGTGGCCTAATGTGGTGAGTCCATGATACCACCAATCATGAGCCTTTCCCTCCAAGTACATAGTTGCAAACCTGATGGCTTCCATCTCTCTCATGGGGTTAAGCTGCAGGTAGGTATCCATCTTTTTTACCCAAGATTGTGTTGTCATCTTGGTCGTACCATCAAAATATGGAATCTCTATCTTCCCTGCCTTTCGTTCAAACTCAAAACTGCTCCTGTGGTTCGGCCTAGGTTGATTTCTGAATCTGAGTTGGCAATACTGATCTAGGGACATCTATCTTTGGATCCTCATATCCAAACTGTAGTACTCCTTGGTACACCTTGTCATTTGTTCAACAAAGTCCTCCACTTGTTCCTACTGCCCTTGCTCATCTGTGAATGTGGGCATGTATGGCCTAGGGTTAGCCCGGCTACCCAAATGGCGACCTAGCTGTTCATCTTTGAACGTGGGCATGTATGGCCTAGGATTAACCCTTCTACCCCACTGACCATGGGACGTGCCTCGTCCCAGACTTCCTTTGGATCTAGGGGATTTCTCCGGGTTATATCTGATCTCCTCATGGACTCCACCGGATCCACCAACCTCCTTATTCCCATACGTATAAGGGTCCTTCCCTTGATGGGTCACTTGCATCAGAAGTTCAGTTATCTGGGATTGATTCTGGTTCATCTTCTGTAGGTTCTCGTCAACCTTCTTCAAAGTTTCAAAAAATTTGGCCTGTCCCCTTCTGCTGGTTTCCTGGTACTCATCTAAGTGTTGGACCAACTTGCTTTCTGTGTGGTTTATGGTTTGCTGGAACTTATCAAATTCGACTGCTAAGAAGGCCAAGCCTTGAGGCTCACGGTCATCCCCTGACCCTTCCATTTCGGCCTCTGTTTCACTGTTGGGTTTCTTCCTCTGACCCATAAAGATTCCACTGTAACTTTGCATGCGCTGATCCCTCCACAGGTTTGGAGGACCGAAGCTTTGATACCACTGTAATGATCCCAAGCCAATTTTTTGCTTGAAACCATTAACTATCTTTGTTGTGTATGGTGTGTAGGTGACTTATTGAATTATTCAGTTATTAAGTGGGTTCATACAAGATTCGTCCAACACATGAAGATCACAATATATTCACGATATAGAAACACAAACAAAGACCTGAACTTTTATTATGAGAAGCATGGAACCAATACAATAGAGGGAAGATCTGGAATAATCCTCAGATGGCCCAATAGATAAGAAATACGAGATGCTACAAAATGATCTGCCGATACAAAATAAGCCTCGAAAGGATGAATGAGAGATGAAGACCAATACAAGTAGATCTGACTGTCGATTGCTCAAGCTGGAATATGCCACGCTCCACTAGAAGACTGAAAACCATCAATAACTCGGCCCGACTGCAAGAAGACTCCAAATGAGCCCAAACTCTACCAACTGATAGATCTGGGTGATGGGAACACCCTTCTGAAATCTCAAGCTGAACGACCAAGGCAAACTCCTCCAAACTCTGAATCTTCTACTGAAGCTGTGCCCTCCTGGATGCCTGGAGCCCTAGGTAATTCGGCCCTGATGAGAAAAACCTCCAAATGCCCTGAAACTCCCCAGGAATGTAGATCGGGCTATGAAAACCTTGTAGGAGAAGTTTCAGACTCAGATTCCAGGTGAAGCTCTCTAGATCTGAGATTTACTGAATCATAGGACGCCCCCTTTGCCTCCAAGACGTCCCAATCTGAAGCTAAATACCTGATGGTGATAACTCTCCAGAAAAACCCTCAAAATGATGATTGTGCCCTTGCAAATAAAACCCAAGTGTCGGAATGGCCACAGGCTCTCCTGATAAGTTGGATCGAACCCTTCTCTAGATGATGGTGCACCCCTGCTGGAAACACAAGAATAGTACGAGCCTGCTATATTCTGAAGCGATAGATGGAAGTATGCTGAGAGTAGAATGGTGTGGAGGAGTCTTTCATCCCCGAGACCAAGATGTGGAACAAGGTGAGTGGGTATTTCACCACTGAGTTGCTCACAAGGGTTTGTACAACAAAACCCCCAAACTGAATGCTCAAGAGCAATAACAAGCAATATACCAAATCCAGAATGCCTAATAGGTGCGCCTCAACCTTCTATTTATACTTTTTCTTCTATTCCTCTATTGAGTTAGATTAACTCCCAGGGTTAACTTTTATTCTTTTATTGAGTTATCTTTTACTCCTTTTAACCTTTTCTCTTCAAGTCAACTTAAGAATATAAACTTAGTCTAGTTGACTTCACCCCTCAGTGTGAGATTATGGCCTAGTGGGGATGGCCAGGCCACTGAGTCTCCTCATTACCTCTTAATCAAGAGTGGGGGACATTACAGTCTCCCCTGCTTGAAATTTCTTGTCCTCAAGCAATTCCAAACCTGTTTCTCTTACCATGTGCTCCTTTACCCATGTGGCATCCTAAATGGGTAAATCCTTCCATCTGATCAGGTACTCCTTGATGCTTCGGTTTCTGAGCCTCTTTTCTCGGACCTCTAATATCTCCTCCGGAATCAAAACAAGTTGTCCCCCCTCATCCATGGGAGGTAACACCTCAATGGGTCTGATGTGTTGGCCGAGGGCTTTCTTAAGGCAGGAGATGTGGAAGACATTATGTATTTTGTTGCCCTGTGGAAGTTCCAGCTCGTAAGCTATGACCCCTATCTTCCTGTTGATTCTATAGGGCCCAATGAAACGTGGTTGTAGTTTATCTGCTCCGCTCCTTTTTATGGAAGCCTGCATGTATGGTTGGAGCCTTAAGTAAACCAAGTCACCAACCTCAAAGGTACGGTCAACTCTGTGCTTGGCCGCTTGGACCTTTTGTTGGTTCTGTGCTTTGTGGAGATGATCCTTTAGCTCCCTGAGAATGTCTTGGCTTTGCTGTATTCAATCCTGTAGCAGGAAATGAACTTCTGTGGCGTTGAGCACAACAGAAGCATAATACATTGCATTAAGTATGACAGTCCGTGAGGTAGTGTGGCTTCACAAGCTCCTTGCAGATCTATCCGAACATGTGCTGGATTCCACCATTATTCATTATGGTTACCAAAGTTGTGTGAAGATCTCTGATAATCTAGTGTTTCATGACAAATCGAACCACAATGAGGAGGTATTGGTGGAGTACCTTCCTACAGATGAGCAGGTTGTTGATGTTCTTATCAAACCAGGATGAAGTTTAAGTACTTCTATGACATACTTGGCATGGCACATAATGCCTCCCTCGCTGAGAGGGAGTGTTTATATTCGCAGCTTCCTGAGACATTCTCCAAATTGTACTCCTATGTGACTGAGTTGATTTGATCTTTGATGACACTTATCCGAGAAGGGATAAGTGGGGCACCTATCCGAGAAGGGATAAGTGCGGTTGGGCTTATAACCCAACATCCCATGTGGAGAGCACATGAGGACATGTCAAGGGAGTTGACCCTTGACGTCATACACTATGGGAGTTGACCCTACTATTTCTAGAGGTTGTAGCCTCTAGAAGTCCACATGGAGTGCCATGTGTGACAAACTTTCTCCAGATCGCACTCCTCTTTGAATTGAGTTGAGTTGATCTGTGAGGACACTTATTCGAGAAGGGATAAGTGGAACACTTATTCGAGAAGGAATA
>SNQJ01S0003788.1:187440-204504 GCA_010110895.2 Picea sitchensis | reverse complement strand
TTCAGAGAACATGAGGACATGTCAAGGGAGTTGACCCTTGATGTCTCACACTATGGGGAGTTGACCCTAAGTGTTCCTAGAGGGAGTAGTCTCTAGAAGTCCACCTGGGAGTGCCATGTGTGACAAATCCTTTACTACTATGGTGGTTTTGTACCACTGGCGGAGACTACGTGTCCCTGGACAGTATTTGTGTACTACTATGGAAATATACCTCCCTATCTAAGATGGAGTGTTGATGTTTCAACATCGGGCATAACTTCTCCTACATTGGGATGCAGACCAAGGGAGATAAGATACATTTATCACAAAGGTGCACTTGTGATAAATGGGCCTAGACATAGTCCTTCTTTGATCATGACAAGGAATAATATGGACTCAATGTGCTTGAATTGCTTTCCACGTGTCAGTCAACATCAAGCCGACATTCACTGATACATGTGTGCCTGTGGTGAAAGATCCTGGTGTGGTCTTTGTCCTAGTCATGGTGATTTGACAAGGAATGATAAAGACTCAAGATGCTATATGCTATTACATGCGGACCCAAAGTGATCCTAATCTTAGAGAGAGTTAATTGGATCAAAGGGAGAATCGCAGAAGGAGTTTCTCCTTGGCTCTGGTGGGAGAGAGATGTCTCCCAAGACTGACAGACAAGTGTCATGAGTCTAGGGTGAAGTTTGTATACTTCAAAGACAAGAGTGTCATGTTGCAGAATGTCTCCCTCGTTGAGAGGGAGTGTTGATGTTTGGACAACATCGGGAAGACATTCTCTAAAGATAATAATTAACAATATAATTATTATTGATGATTAAATATAGTATATAATAAGTAAATGATAATAATAAGTAGTTAGTGATTATTCAAGGGACGCATCCTTTCATGGATGGTCACCTTATGTTCCCTATATATGGAACACTCATTATTGTAATAATATATCGAATATCTCTCATATCTCATATGAATGAAAACCAACAACGATGACTTTTTAGGTGGATCTTACAGTAGAAAACCCATCCCTAAGGGTGACCACTTACTAGGGCACAATGTCAACCACCAAGGTGAAAGGGGGCAAAGAGCATAACTTCCAAGCATATGTTACATAATCAAAAGAAGCTTTAAATGCAGCACACTCAAATGCCTCAAATATCGAAATGACATTCACCATAATACTTGGATTGTACCTCATGGAGCAAGACCCAATGTCTTCTAGAAGCAAGATGATGTGGCAGATACCATCGAGATGAATTTGAGATCTATGGTGGTGAGGCGAGCATATGTCTCCCGATACTCGATGTCTACAACCTGAGGTTCTTGATACATCATCTCCTTAGTTATCCCTAGGAAATGGGGATAACAAGATTCATTTATGAGAAGACATCAAGATCATATTGAATACCATGATTTAGTTATTTAATAAGGCACCCATGGCATTCATGAGTACTTCAATTAATAATGCCAATTAGGAAAACCAATTAAAGAAATTGGAAATATTCTTAGAGCATCAATTACCTAAAAAGATTAAGTGACACGGATAAGAGAATGTGAATGATGAGGCTCAAAAATTTTAGAGAGCCTCCATCCCCGAAGGCCTGGGATCTATTAAAGGCATGAATAAATGGAAACACATTAGATGAATCCAATAATCTATAATAAGCAACAAATGGAGCAGAAGAAAATTCGTCTACTTTTCATGGAATTCTAAGGAATGATTGATAAGCACTTTCATTGAAGGTCGTCCTTATGAAGGAACCAATGATCATTCTCATGAACAATAAAATAAAATAAAAACAAAAATATAAATACAAATATAAATAAAAAATGATGAGATTTATTAACTCTAGCTAGAATCAATGATCCATGTTACAATCATGATCCGGAGGCCTATGATCTCTTATAGGCCTCGAATATAATATCTCTCAAGTGTTTATCCACTACCTATGAATGTCCATGGCCTTGATGGAGTCAACATAACATCATAGAGATTTCTCCATCACCAACTAGTCATCCATAGCCCCAAAAGTGATTGTGTACATCACACTACAATGCTTAACCTCCTTTCTAAGCATTCTCATTATTATCAATAAAGGCAATTTGAGGTCTAAAATGTCCCCTATAAGAAGAAAATGGTTGTTGTTTGTCGTATTTTTATTTCAGAATAGTTAACCACATATTTGATAGGATCTTCTTAAGATATGTTAAATATCCATAAAATAATAAGTATGGATTATTTGATATCGTCACGACTTCTACTCTTAAACAAAATCAATCTCAAGGTCAACTTGAAATACAATCACCTTAAATTATGATGAGTATTTTATATTATTAATATATTCAAGAGGAAAAAAAATAATATTTTAAATTATGTTAAGTATTTAAAAAAGAAAATAGAAAGTCATTTTTCATGTATTTTTATTTTATCTCACTAAAGGTTACATTAAAAATATGAAATGTGGGTACTCATTGGATGTATAATTTTAATTCATTGAATCCATAGTTTTAATTGTGGAATACCTAAACTTCATACTTATAGTGAATAAATCTAAAATACATGAAAAAAGGTTTTTCTATTTTTTAACTACAAAACACTTTTTAACAAACAAAATACATTTTTCTTATTCTTAGGAGGATTTATCTGGAATTTCATATTCTCTGTGTACGAAGGTATACCTTTTAATATCATGTAACTATTATTAAGCTATATAAGGGATTAAAAATGATTTTGTTAGCATTATTGTATTGTTTAATTAGATTTATTATATTTTTAACTTTTTTTGAAAGTTTGTATATAATAAGTCAAGATCCTTGGAGAGCATTTAGAAGGTTTATGATTGGATTTTATCTTTTTCCAACTACAAATGTCTAGGTCTTCATCTCCTTCTTCCCATCAAATGTGAGACAATCCCTTCTTGGGTCAGTACAGCCGAAAATCCCAAAAGATAAGGGGACGAACAAGGGGTGAAGTGATGAAAAATGATAAGTATGATTGGGAATGACACGATGACTTGTCAAGGGGATATTCCAAGAGAAAACCCATCCCTTACTAGGGCGCAATGTCAAGCACCAAGGTGAAATAGGGAAAAGAGCATAACTTCCAAGCATATGTTACATAATCAAAAGCAACTTTAAATGCAACACACTCAAATGCCTCAAATATTGAAATGACATTCACCATAATACATGGCTTGTACCTCATGGAGCAAGACCCAATGTCTTCTGGAAGCAAAATGATGTGGCAGATACCATCAAGATGAATTTGAGATCTGTGGTGGTGATGCGAGCCTCTGTCTATGCAAGTGGATGTTGTCAGCCATATGTCTCCCGATACTCCATGTCTACAACCTGAGGGCCTTGATACATCATCTCCTTAGTTATCCCTAGGAAATGGGGATAACAAGATTCATTTAGGAGAAGACATCAAGATCATATTGAATACCATGATTTGATTATTTAATAAGGTACCCATGGCATTCATGAGTACTTCAATTAATAACGCCAATTAGGAAAACCAATTAAAGAAATTGTAAATATTCTTAGAGCATCAATTACCTAAAAATCTTAAGTCACACAGATAAGAGAATGTGAATGATGAGGCTCACAAATTTTAGAGAGCCTCCATCCCCGAAGGTCTGGGATCTATTAAAGGCATCAATAAATGGAAACACATTAGATGAATCCAATAATCTATAATAAGTGACAAATATGGAGCAGAAGAAAATTCATCAACTTTTCATGGAAGTCTAAGGATTGAAAGATAAGCACTTGAATTGAAGGTCGTCCTTATGAAGGAACCAATGATCATTCTCATGAACAATAAAATAAAAGAAAAAGAAAAATATAAATACAAATATAAATATAAAATATAAATATAAATAAAAAATGATGAGATTTATTAACTCTAGCTAGAATCAATGATCCATGTTACAATCATGATCCCGAGGCCTATTTAGGTTTGGGGTGTGAAAATTTTCTATAGGCCTCGAATAGAATATCTCTCATGTGTTTCTCCACTACCTATGAAAGTCGATGGCTTTGATGGAGTCACCATAACATCATAGAGATTGCTCCATCACCAACGAGGCATCCATAGTCCCAAAAGCGATTTTCTACATCACACTACAATACTTAAATTCCTTTCCAAGCATTCTCATTATTATCAATAGAGAAAATTTGAGGTTTAAAATGGGCTTTATAAGAAGAAAAATTAACCACATATTTGATAGGATCTTCTTAAGATATGTTAAATATCCATAAAATAATAAGTATGGACTATTTTATATAGTCACGATCTTTACTGTTTAAAAAAATCAATCTCAATGTCAATTTGAAATACAATCACCTTATATTATGATGAATATTTTATATTATTAATATATTTAAGAGGAAAAAAATAATATTTTAAATTATGTTAAATAATTTAGAAAAAAATAGAAATTCATTTTTAATGTAATTTCATTTTATCTCACTAAAGATTATGTTAAAAGTATGAAATGTGGGTGCTCATTAGATTTAGAATTTTAATTCATTGGATCCATGGTTTTAATTGTGCATCTAATAAATACCTAAACTTGATACTTTTAGAAAATAAATCTAAAATACATGAAAAAGGGTTTTTCTATTTTCTCATTAGATTAAAAATTTTAATTCATTGGATCCATTGTTTTAATTGTGCATCCGATGAATACCTAAACTAAACTTGATACTTTTAGTGAATAAATCTAAAATACATGAAAAAAGGTTTTTCTATTTTTTAACTATAAAACACTTTTTAGCAAATAAAATACATTTTTGTTATTCTTAGGAGGATATCTCTGCAATTTCATCTCATCTATGTATGAAAGTATACCTTTTAATATGATGTAACTATTATTAAGCTATATAAAGGATTGAAAATGATTTTGTTAGCATTATTGTATTGTTTAATTAGACTTATTATATTTATAATTTTTTTTTAAAGCTTGTATATTAAATATTAAATATGCAAAATATTAGTTGTATGTGTAATAAATTATAATTTATATTAAATAAAATGTATAATATAAATTAAAATGTTTGAGCATTAAATTATTTATGATGGATATACATGAATTTAAATTTTATTATTATTATTTTTAACTCTACATCAACCTAGTTTATATGGAAAGTCTTATTAATGAGTAATATAGATTTACTTTTATTAGATCACACCTAGTACGATGTGGCATAAACTAAACTCTTGTTATTTTATATTTTTTTTTTAGGAGACCCATTTTAAACGTCAAATTCCCTCTAATGATATTTCTTATCAATTCGTGTGTGAGTGAACAAGTAACCCTTTATAGGTTAGATGGATTTGATGAGCCACACCTAGGTACTTAAAATATTCTGTTTAGATTTTTAACCCTAGACTTCTAAATTTCACCTTTCATATGATCTACTTGTTTAGTGTACATGAAATGACTCCTTTTGTAAGTTTTTTTGTTAATCAATTCAAGGCATTAAGACAATCATGAGGTTAGTTAGTTGGAAAGATTCAATTCATTCGACCAATTGTGACCATTGTTTGACATCAATGACATCAATGACCAATAGTCAAGTTCATCCTACCTCAATATCACACTGAATAACACACTATGTTGAATATTTTTACAAAAAAGATGTTGATTTATAAGAAAGAAAACAAAATCATGAAATTGTCAACTCATCTAATAAAGCATTCAAAATTCGAGTGACAACAATAAATTGAAAATTGAAATCAATGTATAAGAAAACTACTCTATGAAATCAAATTTGTAAGTAAATGGATGAAAGTAGTGAAGCCAAGAATAATACTATCTATGAAGGAAAAAACTATTTTTTGTTGATCTACTTCCTACCCTAAATACATTGCCATGTCAAATAATTAAGTGAAATCAGTGTGTCAATGTAACTATCAAATGATATCACTACACTCTAGAGTCTTCGAGTAATGCATAGGTAAGTGAGACTGGTGTGCCATGTAGTGCGGGGTTGGAAAGATTAAATCTTTGTATTCTTTATTCAAGGGAAACAGTTTGAGGTGCATATCATTTTGTGATTACATTCAAATGAAGAAGGATTCCATCCAACATATGATGATGTCATAAATGGAATTATCATAACCTTTGGAAACATTATTGGAGTTTAAATATGATGTAATTGCCTAGTCATTATGTTTGTTTAATTGTTCTGAAGCATCAATTTCCATGGCTACCTCTTTGTCTGATTCAACCTTGCCTCCATTGTTGGAGGAAAGATGGATCACACTTTCTGAAAGATATGATTGTTCTTCTTCTACAATACAACCAACCCACATTGAGAGGCATGGATTGAGTTCCTCTAAAATTAAAATCATGAAATTGAGATTCAACAATGTCATATTCGGGCCTTTCTTGAGAATAAATATTATAAAACATAATATGGAAGCATCTATATTCTTCTCTTCTTTCTCTCCATCATCTAAAATCATGTGACACTTCCTTTCCTTAGCCACAGTGTCTTGAACAACCTACACTTAAGGTATGCCCATAACTTCTCCTTAGGCTAAAATATGTTAGATGCACAACTACGTCTAACACAACCAAGTTCACCCAACAAAAGATGCACATCTAACTGCAACCTTAAAACATCCTAACTATACTTATATGTAGCCAACACAAAAAAAGAAAGAAAGATAACATTCATCCAAGTAAAGAAACCACAATACACAAGTATATGTAGCAGCCAAGGTGGATGCCTTAACTTTATTTATATGAAAATGTTACAACGTACGTTAGAGGAGTGTGGAAAACCTCCTATAGCTCATTTACAGACTCTAATACACAAAGTAAAACTCCCTACAAGAACTATCAATCGAACCGTTGAACCTGCTGTTGAAGCAATTGCAAGTCTACCTCATATAGGTCGTGTCTTCTTCTTATCCTCACTCAACAAGTGCAATTCACCCTATTGTGCCAACCCTGAACTAAGCACAAACTACAGATCTCTTTATCACGTGTGTAAATGACCAATTCTTCTCTATGCCTTAGCACTTTTGAGGCATCCTCCTTTTATATGCGACTTTACTTGCACTTGTAAGCTCATTCACTGTACTGTGGACCCAAGTGCCATCCATCAACTTTGCTTCCTTCAATGCCCTATCTACCGACCATCCACATCCAACAAGCATTCCCAACATGTGCATTGATTATGCCTGGCAAGTGCACCCAACAATGCGGTTGAAAGTAACTCCAATGGCTAAGGGATGTTCAACTCCTTGGGTCCACATATTTGGCCCGTGTTCCCAAGGCGTCCCAACTTGTATAAATGCAACATGGAATGGTTCACCACTCAGTCCATTGATTAGGAAAGCAATGTCTAGCATTGAAACCTTTAGCAATAACCCTCCATGCCCACATAGGTAATGCACCTATTGCCATCTGCAGGCGAAGGCCTTAACTCCTCCCCTGCTAAACCTGTTGTTGTCCTAGAAACATCCAACCAACAACTGTCTAAATCCCTGATATTTTTATTCTCGAATTCTTAGATCTTGTCTTCATACTGTGAGAATTCCTTTTCTTATCCCAATTGTTCTCCTCTTCATGTCTGTCTTTGGCTCATCTCTTTCTACAATTCTTATTTGGTAGCATCCCTACCTCAAGTCCAACTTTGAGAAAACGTTGGCCTTATCCAACTTGTCAAAACAAGTTACTACCAAAGGTAAGGGGTACATGTTTTACATGCTTTGTTTGTTCAATGAATAATAAACCAAGCACATCCTTAAGTCTAATGTGTCCTTCTTTCGAAAGATCATTAGTGCACCATATAGGGGACCTAGAAGGCCTAATGAAGCTAAAAGCAATGAGCTCATTCAATCATTAACTAAACTCTTCCAACTCGATTCATAAAGTCAATAGGAAGCTCTAACCGAAGACTACAATCTTAGTTCAAGTTCATTAAGATGGTCAATGGTGCACCTAGGAAGGAGAACTTTAGACAAAGAATTAGACATTCGATCTACAAACTTGTCCAACACATTGGCAAGTGCTAGAAAAACAGATGTCGCCACTCCACCCTCATCCACTTCTCTAATAACTAATACAAAAGGTTGATACTCTAGGCTCTTGGCTATCCCATTCATGCTTAATGTAGATACGATCCAAACCTTTCTGTTTGGCTTTCTTGTTGTTGAGCACACAACACAAGTCTTTCGTCCACCATGTATCACCAACTTGTCCATGAATGGAATGAGAATTGATTTTGTTCTCCTTAGGAATTTCTACACAACAATGACTTCAAAGCTATTCATTTGCAATATCGTAAAGTTTGCATGACCCTTTCATTTGTTCAACTGTATGTTAATTTTTTATGCAACACGAGCTATTGTAGTAGCCTTAGAGCTAATTACGTTGACTAAAGAACCCCATGATCCAACTCTAAGTCAAGGTTCACTTGCCAACTCCTTCAGGAATTTGTGAAAGGAACTGGAATCCACCAATGCATCTACTATCCTTCCATTGACAATAGGATCCAAATACCAAAGTTTATTGAGATTTTTCACTTGGTTGTCAATAAAGGTATGTATCGACTTCAAAGGATCCTCTAAGAAGGGATTCTCCCTTCCATTTGCCATAGAATCCTGTCTGCACAACTTGTTAAATGAAATTAATTGAAATAAGAAGAAACAAGAGTTTTACCTCCACTTGAAGTGGCTTGCCAATGGATACCATACAATTCCATCTTCAAAAGGTCTGTGGAGAATCTCTAGGCGCAACTGTACTTGAACCCGAGACACTTCGAAGTGTGTTATTTATGACTATTGTGTGCATATTCACTTGGATAAAATGCACTCTAAGGAACAGTGAGACACTTGACTTGGTTGGTCCTAGACCAATTGCAGCCTACAACAACAATTCAGTGTCATTCTTTGCTTTCATCCAATCTCCAATGATTGTTGGCATTGTTTCAAACAACTGTTGAAAAGCATCATTCCAACATACTGCTTCTTTTTGGAACATGGTGAAAAGCATCCAAAAAGGTCCTGAAACCAACTTTTTTGTGAAGTTGAGCTCTAATACCATCTGTCACAGACCCAAGAGTCTTTCTCATAGTTTTTTTTCATCATCTTTAGTCGTGCAACACTACCTCGCATTGGCGACAATGGCTTGACCAACCTATGCTTTGTATAACTAGACTATGCCTCTTCACTTAAGGTATTCCCATAACTTTTCTTCACACTACATTATGTTAGATGCATGATTAACTCCAACGCAACCAAGTTCACCCAAAAATAGGTACACGTCCAACTGTAACCTTAAAACTTCCCAACAATACATATACTTAGTCAATATTTCAATACTTAGCCAACTTAAAATGCAAACCATGGAACATAACATTCATCCAAGTAACCACACACAAATATAGGTGGCACCCAAGTCAGATGCTTTAACTTTATATATATGAGAATGTTACCATGCACAAAGGAGCGCAACCAATTTCCTACGGCTCATTTATAAACTATAATTACACAAGGCACAACTACCTACAAGAACTATCAATCCAACCCCTAAAGCAAATGCAAGCCTACTTCCTATAGGTTCTATCTACTTCTTCTCACTCAACTAGTGCCATCCACTGCCATCAACAAAAGAAAGCCTTGCATCTCACTTCTTTCCCTTTAACACGCCTCATTCGTTAACCATCTCACTTCTCTCCCTTCAATATATAACCATTTAATATGACTGACGTATTTTGTTACCCGTTACATTATTCAACGTTTCATTACATATTACAATACTTTGCATGCGACATTTTTCCTTTTGGTTGTTACTATGACACATCTTTTTGTATTCTCTCTAAGTTATTCCAAGTTGGACCAATTCCTATAGGACGAGTTAAATTAAGGGTTGATTTTTCTTAACTTCAAAGAATATATTGGAGAATGGTTGTGGCGAGCGGATGGAGGACGCTTCTTCGTAAGTTGTTTTTTTATTAGCATAAAGTGCTTCAAATGGGATCATCTTCAACGATGCTTGATACCCATTGTTGTAGGAAAATTCTACCAAGTGTAGGTAGTCTTCTTATTTCGATGGTTTGTCTACCACATACATCCTCAGTATGTCTTCTATTACTTGATTCACTCACTCTGTCTGCCCATCTGACTCAGGATGATAGGCTGTACTGAAGTTCAGATTTGTTCCGAACCCTTTGAACAAACCCTTCCAGAAATTTGAGGTAAACTACGTGTCTCTGTTAGACACATTTGTCTTGGGAATACCGTGCAATGGCGCCACTTCCTTCATAAAGATATCGACAACATCCATTGCCTTGTGAGTAGTCTTTAACGGACTCAAATGGGCAGTTTTCGTAAGCTTGTCCACCACGACCATGATTGATTCATGTTGCTTGCCTGTTCTAGGAAATCCTGTGATGAAATCCATTGTCACTACTTCCCACTTCCACTCAGGAATGGGTAAAGGTTGCAGCAACCCTGTTGGGTGCCTGTACTCAGCTTTAACCTTCTGGCACTCCATATATCTGGCGATGTATTCAACAATCTCTTTCTTCATACCTGGCCAAAAGTAATGGCTCTTGACTGCTACCACAATTTTCTGATATCTAGGGTGCCCAACAAAAGGCACATTATGCATTTCATGCAAAATCATACGTTTAAAGTCCTGGACATTAGGTATATAAATTTTGTTTTTGTACAAAAGTGTTCCATCTGTTTCCAATTTATAATTTTCCACTTTCTGTGACATCTCACCTTGTTGTATCTTTGCTACCAACTCCATGTACTGCAAATCTGCGTTTGCATCTTCCAAAATTCTATCCTGAGTGCATCAACCACTTTATTCTCCTTTCCTTTGGTATGCTTGATATCAAAATCGTACTCACACAGAAATTCCTGCGACCTACTCTGCCTAGCATTCAAGGTTGGCTGATGAAACAAATACTTCAAACCATTGTGGTCTGTTCTCAGTTCGAACCTCCTTCCCATGAGGTAATGTCTCCATTTCTTTAGAGCGTGTACTATGTCTGCCAACTCCAAATCATGAGTTGCATAGTTCCTTTCGTGCTCTTTCAACTTTCTGGATTCAGAAAAGATTACGAATCCATTCTGACTGAGGACTCCTCCCACTCCTTCTTTGCATGCATTTGTACACACTACAAAGTCTTCATTCGGATCTGCAATCCTCAGAATTGGAGCACTGATTAACAGTTGCTTCAATTGTTGGAAGCTTTTCTCACAGTCATTTGTCCATTGAAACTTCTTCTCCTTCCTTTGTAAGGAAGTGATAGGGTGAGCTATCCTCGAGAACCCTGCGATAAACCTTCTATAATAACCAGCTAGACCCATGAAGGATCTAACTTTTGTGATGTTATTTGGCACTGACCATTCTCTGATGGCCTCAATCTTCTTAGGGTCTACAACTATCCCATCCTTTGAAATAATATGCCCCAGGTAATGGATCTGCTTTTGAAAAAACGAGCATTTGCTTAACTTGGCATACAGTTGGTGCTCTCTTAGCATCTCTGCACCACCATCCTCAGATGCTGCTCATGCTCTTTCTCTGACTTGGAATACACTAGGATGTCATCCAGGAAGATTATGACAAACTTGTCTAGATAGCCCTTGAATACACCATTCATCAGACAAATAAAAACAACGGGTGCGTTTGACAACCCAAATGGCACCACTCTGAACTCGTAATTACCATACCTTGTTCTGAAGGTGGTCTTGTTGATATCTTCATCCTTTATCCTTATCTGGTGATATCCCGACTTGAGGTCTATCTTTGAAAATATCTTCGCATCCTTCAACTAATCGAAGAGGTCATCAATTCTCGGCAGAGGATATTTGTTCTTTATAGTTACGTTGTTCAATTGTCTGAAATCGATACACAATCTCAACGTCCCATATTTATTCTTCACGAATAGGATTGGGGCACCCCAAGGTGACACACTTGGGTGTATGTACCCCTTCTTCAGAAGCTCTTCAAGCTGCAATTGCATCTCTTTTAGCTCTGGCGTACTCATTCTGTAAGGAGATTTTGACACTGGAGTTGCTCCAGGCATCAAGTTTACAGAGAAATCAATATATCTTTTCGGAGGTAGCCTGGACAGCTCCTGAAATACATCTTCAAACTCTTTTAGTACCACATGATCTCCAATACTTGACACCTTATCCTTAGGTGTTTCGTCCACATGGGCTGCAAATAACTGACATCCTTTCTTGTAGCACTTCTTCCGCTGCATTGCTGAGATTTCTCTTATAGCAACAGTACTGGGAATTCCTTGGATTGTTCTCCGATTTCCTTCCTCATCCAGACAAGTGAATGACATATTACGACGGTCCAAGATGGCATGGTGCTGGTCCAACCAATCCAACCCAACTAGATAGTCATAATAACCTAAAGGAAGAATAATCAATTTAACCTTTGTGCTTGGTCCATTCATGTCCATTGGATAGGACTTAACTAACTCAGTGACTTTTGTCTTGGTTCCTGTAGCCAGCTGCACTAACCAAGACTTTTCATGTTTTCTTCTTGACAAATGCAAACTTTCCACCACTTTAGGATGTATATAACTATGGATAGCCCCTGAATAAATTAAAATAGTAAAGGCATGGTTGTTGATCATACCTTCTACTTCAATCATGTGAAGCTGAAATTCAGTTTGCTTGTTTTCCACGACTGCATAGATCCTTGGAATTCTACTGCCCATATCCTCTGCTGTTTCAACTTGCTGAACATTATGGACAACTCTCACTTTGCTATTTTTGTGGGGACAATCTCTGTACTTATGGTTTCCTTGACAGCCCCAACAATGAATGGGCATCTGTCTTGGCCTTTGTTCCCCTACGTCGGCCATTCTCGGCTCTTTAAACGATGGCTATCCTTGAGGACTATTTTTGAAAAAAGAAGGTTTGTTTCCCTTCTTTCTCTGTTCTTTCTTGAACTTCCTCTGGTCATCCCAAGCCTTCCGAAAGATAGGCTTTTCTCTTTGCTGCTCATATAAACATTTCGCTCTTCTTATCATTTCTTCCATGGACTTAGGGTCATCATACTGAGTCTTGTCCCTAATGGAAGGTGGTAGTCCACTCAGATACCTTCGAATCTTGACAGTCTCCTCTTTGATGAACAAAACATACTTCAACAATTCAAAAAACCTACGTTCATACTCATCAATGGTCATGCTGCCTAGCTTGAGTTCAAAGAACTCCATCTTTCTGTCATAATATCTCTTAGTCAAGTATTTCTTCTCGAAATGCCTCTTGAATTCTTTCCAAGTGATATCTTTCTCTCTAATGTGTTGCACCTGCACAAGTTGATCCCACCACATGGATGTTTTTTCTTTCAGTTGATACATCGCAATTCTACCTTCTGCATGAGAGGAATAGTTCTGCAGTTGGAAATATTTCCTCATGCCAAGAAACCATGTTTCGGCATCTTCCTCCTTGTTATGTTGTCCATCAAACGTAGGAGGCTTAATCTTGTTCACCTCTCGCTTCAATTCATACACTCCATATCTCTTGTGCTTTCTGGTAGGAGATGGGCTTGAAATACTGTGTGTTGTTCTCTTGGAGCGACCTTGGGAGTGATGATGGTGTTTACCAACACTCCTCGACCTTCTTCCCTCATAATTCTAGTGACTCCCTGTTCTGCTCGAGTCACTCTCCTTATCCAACTTCTTTTCTATTCTCTCCAAACTCTTTAAAAACTTTATGTTGAATTCACGTTGTTTTTCCTGAGCTTTTCTGAGCTTTCTGCTATCTGCCTGACGAGTTTGGGAATCTTTTTGCAATCCTTCAATGATATTCATCTCTTCTCCATGTCCATTGGAGTTCGACTCTTCAACTCCCAAATGAACATCCATCCCTTTAGCTTCATTCTCTGAACTGGAAGCATTCAATGTCTCCTCCATTTCTTTTGCACTCAGTGGAAATTCTATTCAGTTCTGGCACTCGTTAAACTTTTGCAAACACAATGTGCAGACAATGGGAATTTGGCAGGCCATTATTCCTTAACAAATCCCACAACATTCATAAACAAATATGCTTCAAGAAAACTTTTATTTTTCATTCTCTGTGATTCTCGTTCAATCAAGAATCCCCGCAGATTTCTTCTTTTGGAGCTCTGCTCTGCTCAGTTTTTGGGCCTTTCTCTATGTCCCCTTTCTCTATGTCCCCAACCCATGCAACCGTGGGTCGTGACCAAGCACTAGATCAATGAGCGTGCACTCGGGCCTTCGGATTTGGAAGATTTCCAAGCATAACACAACAATCACTTGGAGTTTCGAGTTACCGAACTTGTGTAGTAGGGTAGATCAACGGTCCACGTCTACCCAACATCCAACGATTGACATTCACCGTGGAACCTCAAGCGTCTGAGTTCCAGGACTTCTTGACTTCAGAAGATTTCACATCCACACAACCCTCACAGGCCTGAGAACCTGTCTCTTCTACCACAGGTCTGAAAACCCGGTTCTTCAACCAGTTTTCAACTCAATTCCTGCAAGTTAAGGAATCAACAGTGTTATCCTCACTTTTTAGGGATAACTAGGAGATCATGTCTCGAGGTCCACAGATCCTAGACATGGAGTACCGATAACAGGATTGACCTGAGCATGGGCCTGGAGGGCCCGCCTTTTCTTCACTCATCATCTTTGTCTTGTCAGCAGCAGCAACATCCATCACCATCGGCTTGATCCTGTATCAGAAGAGGTTCTTGCTCCATGCGGTAATTGGTCCAGGTATCATGGTATGTGTCACTTTTGATCATTGAAGCCTTTAAATATATGCATCTGATTCCTTTTATCTCTAACAACTGCTTGGATCTAACATTAGCCCACTTGACCATGCTTGGGAAAATTGACAGGGTGCCCTAGCAAGCCTATGCCCATAGGTCTTGGTTTGCCACTGGGGGGATTTTTGAATAGCCATCGTCTGCTCCCATCATAGCACCACTGTTTCATCTTATCTCCCACTCATTTATCCCATTCCCCTTCTCCAGGCATTGGGTTGACCTATTTGCAGGATTGCACCTTATCTCGTGGGAAGAAGGGGCTAAAGGCCTAGAAGGTAAAAANTTCTTGCTCTATGAGGTAATTAGTCCAGGTATCATGGTATGTGTCACTTTTGATCATTAAAACCTTTAAATATATGCATCCGATTCCTTTTATTTCTAACAACTGCTTGGATCTTACATTTGCCCACTTGACCATGTTTGGGGAGATTGACAGGGTGCCCTAGCGAGCCTGTGTCTGTAGGTTTTGGTTTGCCACTAGGGGGATCTCTGAAAAGCCATCGTTCGCTCCCGTCATAACACCACTGTTTCATCTTATTTCCCACTCACTTATCCCATTCCCCTTGTCCGGGCATTGGGTTGACCTATTTTCAGGACTGCACCTTATCTCGTGGGAAGAAGGGGCTAAAGGCCCAGAAGGTAAAAGCAAGCTGGTAAAAGATAAAATCCTAAGAATAAAACCTCGAGATGCTTTGCCCAGGGATCCCAGAGAAAGCAATAAAAGGCTTCTTAGCAAGAAACAAGAGGGACCCAGAAAAATAATAAAACAAGACCTAGTCAGAGTATAGGGGGTCTCATCATGAGCCAGCCTATTAGGTCCATGGGTACTTAGCAGTATGACATTGCCATCAGCTAGTTACCACGCCAGAGCAATGACCCTTGGTTGCATGGCCAAGGGAAAGGGGGTCTTATCACGAGCCAACCTTTCATTTCTGTGAAAGTACTTGTGGGTAACAATGTCACCATTGGTCACCACGCCAGGGTAGTGTCCCCTGATTAGCTCTTGAACAAAAAGCAATGAAGAATAAAAGAATGAAAAAGGAATAAAAGGCAAGAATGGGCTTGGAAAAAATGCATCCAGGACAGGTACAACTCGCCTTCTACAAAAGCACCCACAGGTAACACTTTTACATCCTTGACCCTCACTGCACCTACATGCTTGGACATCCCCTGACCACATCACCCACTCACATGGTTTGGACAAGGTCTCTTCCGGAAACTTTCCTTTTCCAGTGGACACTAGCCCAATAGGACGCCTTGTCCTTTTCTCCAGACTTGTATTGCAGGCTTGTGTAACGTCTTTGAGCTGTTAACTGATGTATTAGGTATTTTATGCATATGTTTAATAATGATAATGATGAGATGTGATTGACATTGCTATGATCCATGTGACTGATGAGCCCATGGAGGGCGTAGCCTTTGATGTGCAAGACCATGCCCGACAGACAGGTACCATTTGGATCGGTACACATGGGGAGATGATTAGTTCGGACCTCCATGGGGCTGAAGAGCCCACCAGATGGATGTTGAAACTTGAGACCCCATCAGGGGGCAGAGACAGGACAAAGGATGATCACGGGCTTTGCACCAGAGAGGAAGAGGACATTCCACCAGAGGCACAGCTTGACCTAAGGGGGTTGAGCCCTTTTCAGTGAAACGTTGGGCTTGGAAGGCCTGGGACGTCACCCTTGATGACCATGATGTCATCCAGCCTATTGGAATGTCTTGGGAGGCAAACTGGGCAACAGTGGCACGTGTGGCAGTTTGGAGAAGCCCAAGGAGGGCTAACATTTTGCTCCAAGATGCCCCATTTGCCCTAAAAGGGGCTAACGTCTCCCTTGGAGGGGATTTTATTCTCTTTTCAGCTCAATTAGGGTTTTAATTTGACAATTTATGTAAAAACAATAAGATTTGATATTTTGGCCTTGTCGGCCTTTTTACCTTAACTAAAATGTAAAATTAGGTCAAGGTTTTGTATAAATGAGAGATTTTCACTCTCATTTTTTCATCACTACTCATTCACTCCATAAGGAGGTCTGAAATTTGCGCCCTATCTTGGGTATTTCGCTGATTTGGTGAGGCGCACTTGTGAAGGGAGATATTTTTGGCATCTCTTGGCTTTTCTCTTGGTGGAAGGTGTTACAACTAAGGTTTGCATGTTATTTCATGGTGATATGTAAGTGTTTTTTCTACAAAACTTCTTAAATGAATGGTTGTAGTCTTATTTTCTTGCATATGTTTATAATTTGCTGAATAAAACCCTAGGTGACAAGCACACAAGTAGGTC
>SNQJ01S0003788.1:177175-187390 GCA_010110895.2 Picea sitchensis | reverse complement strand
GACACTCTGACAGGACTAGACCTAGGGGGAATGACCCCTTTTCAGTGGAACGCTAGCCTTGGAAGGCTTAGGACGTCCCGATATTCACCATGATGTCATCCAGCTTCATGGACGCTTTTGGAGGCAGTTTGGGCAGCAGTGGCACGTGTGCCATGTTGGAGAGTCCCCTGGGGGCTAATGTTTTTCTCCTAGATGTTTCATTTGCCCTAGAAAGGGCTAGCACCTCCCTTGAAGGGGGTTTTACTCTCTTTTCTACTTAATTAAGGTTTTTACTTAGCATTTAATGTAAAAGCAGTATGATTTTATCATTATGGCCTTCTCGACCTTTTTATGACCTAAAAGGTAAAATTAGGTCATTGATATAGTATATATTGAGGATTTTGATCCTCATTTTATCATCACAACTTACTCACTCATAGTGGGGTTTGATTTTTAGCTCCCTATTTGGGTTATTGGCTGATTTAAGGAAGGCGCACTTGTTGAAGGAAGAGATTTTTGGCATTCTATGGTGTTTTTGTTGAAGGAAGGTGTTACAAGTAGGGTTTGCATGATTATTTCTTGATGAATTGTAAGTATTTTTCTGCAAAACTTCTTGATTGAATGGTTGTAGTCTTACTTTCTTACATGTATTTATAATTTGTTGAATAAAAACCCTAGGTGACAAGCACAGAAGTAGGTCCTTGTCTCATGTCCCCTGATAGAAAAACAATATGATTTGATATTTTGTCCTTGTCGGCCTTTTACCTGACCTAAAATGTAAAATTAGGTCAAGGTTTTGTATAAATGAGGGATTTTAACTCTCAATTTTTCATCACTACTCATGGACTCCATAAGGAGGTCTAAATATTGCTCCCTATATTGGTTATTTGGTTGATTTGGTGAGGCGCACTTGTTGAAGGAAGATATTTTTGGCATCTCTTGGCTTTTATCTTGGTGGAAGGTGTTACAACTAGGGTTTGCATGCTATTTCATGGTGATATGTAAGTGTTTTTTCTGCAAAACTTCTTAAATGAATGGTTGTAGTCTTATTTTCTTGCATATGTTTATAATTTGCTGAATAAAACCCTAGGTGACAAGCACACAAGTAGGTCCTTGTCTCATGTCCCCATTAAGAGAAATTTTCAGCCATTGAGGAAGAAAAAGAGAGCCTAGCCGTAGCTACACTCCTTTTTGTTCCTCCCTTTTGCTAGCCGTACCATCTAGAACTCAAGAGTAAGAAGATGTCCCAGGCCTAGGTTATCTACACTTAGGGCCATTTTTCTTTTAGGGTTTGATGAAAGAGCCTTGTTGTAGCAACACTCTCCCTCAATAGACTTTCTTGTCTTGATTTTGTGCTTCATTGAGCTAGTCGTTTGCCATCTAAGGAAGGAGGAGATAGCATGAGGCCTTGCCATAGCAACACCGGAGTGAGCCACTCTCCCCTAGGGTTTTGTTTCTAAGGCTCTACCATAGCAACACTTTAGAACTCTTCCCTCTAGTCCTTAACTTTCCTCCTTCAACCCTTGCGTCCTCCACTAAATTGACTCCATTTTACCCTAAAGGCATTGATCTAAAGTCCTCCAGCCTTGAAGTGGATTTGATCCCAGCATTCTCAAAACCTTGAATTAAAACCCTAATTTCACTAACCCTAGCCTAGACTAACCTACTAACCCTAAGTGTTGACATCACCCTTGGCTATTTTATCATTAATGCAGCAACGTTTTATCTTTTGAGCAATTGAATGGTGATCTAAGGCATTTATTAGATGATGTGTTGATTGGTTACATTGAATGCCATATTGTTCTTAATATTTATTGGTGAAGTGACATTACTTTCATAGCTATATTTATAAACATTGACTTCGTCAATATTTATTGCCATATTGCTTGTATATTTCTCAGATAGTCTTATGAAGTACTAACCCATAGAATAACTTTAACATATCAGTTTGTTGTTGCTTTGTTCCAGGCAGGTATACTTCCTTGGGGGTTTTACCCCAGGTCATGAGGGACGTCTCCCCTAGGCCTAACCTCCCTATAGAGAAAGAACCATCCCATTGTGGTGACATTGGGTGGGATTGGTTCCTGTTACGCCAGTTTGGCCTTCTATCATATAGCCTTTTATCCTAGCTACAAACTGTGCGATAACAAAGCCAATACACACTCTGTTTGAATCGTTGAGTCTGTGTCCGAACTATGCATGGATTGCTTGTCACGCATCCTGAAAACCGATGGTACCTGAACCGTGTTGTGTCTTAGTGGCCTGTTGCCGTTTTCTGGACGTCCACACCCAATTTTCCTGTTGTTGCGGTCACCCATGAGTTAACCAAAAGTTGTCGATGTTGTTTGTTATCGCACAACTTGTAGCTAGGATAGAAGACTATAAGATAGAAGACCAAACTGGCATAACAGGAACCAATCCCACCCAATGTCACCACAATGGGATGGTTCTTTCTCTTTAGGGAGTTTAGACCCGGGGGAGACGTCCCCGGTGACCTAAGGTTTTGAAGAGGCAAAAGGCTAATAAGACCAAGATAAGGTTTTCCCCCTTCACAAGTCACCACCCAACAGATAGACCGGCCAAAGGCCAATTCAAGAAGTAGAACCCCCAAAGAAGTGTACCTGCCTGGAATAGAGCAACAACAAATTGATATGTGCAAACTATTTCAATGGATTAGTACTTCATATAGAGACTATCAGATGTTCAATATAAGAAATTTAGCAATAAATGTTGACGAAGTCAATGTTTATTAATAGCATGTGAAAAGATATAACACTTCACCAATAAATATTGGAATGATATGGCATTCAAAGTAACCAATCGATACTTAACTCAATTAATGTCTTTAACTACCATTCAATTGCTCAATAAATGAAACGTTGCTGCATTAAAGATGTAATAACCAAGGATGACGTCGGTAGCTAGGGTTAGTAAGTTAGCTAGAGCTAGGGTTAGTGTAGTTAGGGTTTCAATTGAAAAGTTTTGAGAGAGTGTTTAGTTCAAGTTCTTACTTCAACGTTGGAGGACTTAGATCAGTGCCTTAGGGTTTAGTGGAGTCATAAATGAAAGACGCAAGAGTTGAAGCGGGTGAGATTTTGAAGTACTAGAGGGATAAGTTTTGAAATGCTGCTAAAGCAGGGCTTCAACATCATAACCCTAGGGGAGAGAGGCTCACTCCGGTGTTGCTAAATCAAGGCCTCGTGCTCTCTCCTCCTTCCATAGGTTAACTTGGAAAAAACGGCTAGCATGAAAGATAAATCAAGACAAGAGAGTATAGTGAGGGAGAGTGTTGCTACAGTAAGGCTCTATCACTAAACCCTAGAAGAAAAATGGCCCTAGGTGTAGATAACCTAGGCCTCGTATGTCTCCTCCTTCTTGACTTCTGGAAAGTACCGCTAACTCAGGGAGAAGAAGAAATGAGAGTGTAGCTATGGCTAGGCTCTTTCTTCCTTCTTCAATGGCTGAAAATTTCTCTATTAGGGGACATGAGACAAGGACCTACTTGTGTGCTTGTCACCTAGGGTTTTGATTCAGAAAATTATAAATACATGTAAGAAAATAAGACTACAACCATTCAATCAAGAAGTTTTGCAGAAAAATACTTACAATTCTTTAAGAAATAACCATCCAAACCCTAGTTGTAACACCTTCCTTCAAGAGAAAAACCATAAAATGCCAAGAAATGCTTTCCTTCAACAAGTGCGCCTCACTAAACCAGCAAAAATACTCGAGTAGGGCGCTAAAATCAGACCTCACTAATGAGTGAGTGATGTGTTATTATAAAATGAGGCTAAAACTCCTCAATATATAGTGTATAACAAACAAGAAAATAACAAACAAGATCTAGTCAGAGGATAGGGGGTCTCATCACGAGCCAACCAATTAGGTTCATGGGTACCTAGCAGTATGACATTGCCACCATCTCGTTACCATGCCAAGGCAGTGACCTTTGGTTGCATTGCCAAGGGAAAGGGGGTCTCATCACGAGCTAGCCTTCTCATCTCTATGAAAGTACTTGTGGGTAACACTGTCAGCTCTGGTCACCATGCCAAGGCAGTGTCCTCTGGTTAGCCCTTGAATAAAAAGAAAAAGAAAATAAAAGAATAAAGCAAGAAAAATAATAAAGGAAAAAAACGATCTTGGAAAAAATGCATCCATGACAGGTACAACTCGTCTTCTACAAAGGCACCCATAGATAACATTATGCATCCTTGACCCTCATTGCACCCACATGTCTGGACATCCCCTAGCCACATCACCTCACTTACATGGCTTGGATGAAATCTTCCTGGAAGCTTTCCTTCTCTTGTGGATACTAGCCCAATAAGACGTCTTGTCTTTTTCTCCAATCTTGTATTGTAGGTTTTTGTAATGTCTTTGAGCTATTAACTGATGTATCAGGGTTTTTATGCATATGTTTAATAATATTGATGATGAGATGTGATTAACATTGCTATGATCCCTGTGACTAATGAGCCCATGGGGGGCATAGATTTTGATGTGCAGGACCATTCCCAACGGACAGGTATCGTTTGGACTGGTACACATGGGGAGATGATCAGGTCGGACCCCCATGGGGCTAAAGAGCCCACCAGATGGATGCTGAGACCCCATCAGGGGGCAGAGACAGGACAATGGTTGATCAGGGTTTTACACTAGAGAAGAAGAGGACGTTTCATTAGAGGCACTTTGGCAGAGCTCGACCTAGGGGGATTGACCCACTTCCAGTGGAACGTTTGCCCTGGACGGCCTGGGACGTCACCTATGAGATCATGACGTCACCTTGACAGGGCAGTGTGACAGTTTGACAGGGCAGTTGGCACGTGTGGCATGATTAGGAGGGCCCAAAGAGGGACAACGTTTTTCCCTTTGGTGCTGCATTTGCCCTAAAAGGGGCTAACGTCTCCCTCAGTGGGGCTTGACGTCTTACTTTTGCTCAGTTAAGGTTTGAAAACGAACATTTAATGTAAAACAATATTACTTTGACATTATGGCCTTGTCGGCCATTTTATGACCTAAAAAGTAAATTAAGTCATTGATACACTATATATTGAGGAGTTTTAGCCTCATTTTATAATAACACATCACTCACTCATTAGTGAGGTATGATTTTAGTGCCCTACTCGAGTATTTTTGCTGGTTTAGTGAGGCGCACTTGTTGAAGGAAGGCATTTCTTGGCATTTTATGGTTTTTCTCTTGAAGGAAGGTGTTACAACTAGGGTTTGGATGGTTATTTCTTAAAGAATTGTAAGTATTTTTCTGCAAAACTTCTGGATTGAATGGTTGTAGTCTTATTTTCTTACATGTATTTATAATTTGCTGAATCAAAACCCTAGGTGACAAGCACACAAGTAGGTCCTTGTCTCATGTCCCCTAATAGAGAAATTTTCTGCCATTGAAGAAGGAAGAAAGAGCCTAGCCATAGCTACACTATCATTTCTTCTTCTCCCTGAGCTAGCCGTACTTTCCAGAAGTCAAGGAGGAGACATCTCAGGCCTAGGTTATCTACACCTAGGGCCATTTTTCTTCCAGGGTTTAGTGATAGAGCCTTACTGTAGCAACACTCTCCCTCACTATACTCTCTTGTCTTGATTTATCTTTCATGCTAGCCGTTTTTGCCAAGTTAACCTATGGAAGGAGGAGAGAGCACAAGGCCTTTCTTTAGCAACACCGGAGTGAGCCTCTCTCCCCTAGGGATTTGATTCTGTGGCCCTGCCATAGCAGCACTTTAGAACTTTTCCTTCTAATCCTTAGCCGTCCTGCTTCAACCCTTGCATCCTCTATTAAATTGACTCCATTAGCCCAAAGGCACTGATCCTAGACCTCCAGCGTTGAAGTGAAAGTGATCAAACAATTCTCAAACTCTTTTCTAAATTGAAACCTTAACTAACTGCTAACCCTAAATTGCTGACGTCACACCTGAATATTTCATCTTTATGCAACAACTTCTTGTTTTAAGAGCAATTGAATGGTGATTTAGGCATTAATTGATGGTGTGTTGATTTGTTACATTGAATGCCATGTCATTTCAGTATCTATTGAGGAAGTGATATTATTTGCATTGCTATATTGATAAACATTGACTTCGTGAATATTTATTGCCATAATTGCTTATTTAAAATTTAAATATCAGATAGTCTTATGAAGTACTAACCCATTGAATTATAGCTTGCATACATTGGTTTGCTGTTGGTTTGTTTTGGGCAGGTGTTTTCCTTTTGGGCTTTACTTCATAATTAGTTGTTTAGTTGGGACTATCTGTTTTGGTGGTGACCTGTGAAGGGGGAACTTTACCTTTGTCCTTTTAACTTTTGCCTCTTTAAAACTCCAGGTTACTGGGGACGTCTCCCCTGGGCCCGACCTCCCTAAAGAGAAAGAACCTCCCCATCATGGTGACATTGGGTGGGATAGGTTCCTGTTACGCCAGTTTGACCTCCATCTTATAGCCATTTGACCTAGCTACAAACTGTGCGATAACAGTCCCAATGGACACTGATATCCCTAAGATATCAAAAGTTGGTGCCAACGGACATGCATAATTCAACGGATTAAGTTTGGAACTCATTACTCCATTCAGGATAAATGATGTACTCAACCTAACGAAGTTCTTATATGAAAAATCATCGGACATAATTGTACAAGAACAAGAGAAGAAAGTATCAGTAATAGGGGGAACCCGATTTCAATAATTACCAAGATCCTCGTAACATAACACGTCAACAAGGATCTAGTAGACATAGCCTCAGTTGGATCTAGTTTTTGGAATGCCATGGAGGATAATGTCTGGAATTTGCAACAACAAAATTTGATAAAAGAAGAAAGGACTAGGGAGCTAGAGGAGAAGCTTCGACAGGGAAATATTGATGAGGGAATCATTTAGAGTTTCAAGGCAAGCAAAAAAACATTCAGGAGGACTGAGCTCAAAGAATCCCTTATTGACATGCACGCTCACCTGTACATGTTTCGGGACTTAGCTACTATTGTCGTAAACCAACATAGAATAGTGCAAACCAAGCTAACACAATTCAACATTGTCTAGGAGGGAGAGATCTATCTCCCCTCGAGCAAGGACAGAAAAACCGACACGTATGCACTGGACTGCTACCATCAAATAGGACAAAAGTAATACAAAGAAACTACAAACTCAATGGCATCATTTTCTCACATACATAAAACGCCACAAGAATTACTCAAGTTATGTAGACTTCCCCAACTAGACGAGCTTGGAAAAAGTCTTATAATGGAAGGATTCGTCGATGAGGTATAGGATAGCATGAGTCATAAATGATGAGTCACCGAGGCAACCTCCATAGTAATAATGGGTGTAATATAAAAACACCTTATTCAACTGAAAAAGGTCCATACTATGGTTCATACATTCATGACTACATTATCAAACGATATGCAGACCCTCAATGACAACATGGCGATGCAAACAACTACCATAGAAGAGCTTGCATATCATAGAATTGTTTCATTGCTTGATCAAATTTTGGTAGCATACCTATAAGACAAAAATCCATAAAAGGAAAAAATAGCAAATTCAAAATTGTTATTACCTGCACCCTATTTTGTCTTTTTCTAAACTACTCCCTTGTCTTTTCTTTGTACACTTGTCATCAAGGAAAAGGGAGATGAACATTTTTGTCATAGTTTCTTTAGGAGAATACAAAGAGTCACGAAACAGTTAGGAAAAGGAGTATAAATAGAATAAGAGACCCACTTTGAACGGTCTCTTCAAGCATTATATAAAGTCAAGAACTAATTCAAGGACATATACCGTGTTAAGGAATATTGAGAAGCCTTCAGGGCTCATGTTATAGTATTGTTATTATTTCTTATATTTCTAAGGTCATGAATTGTCAATGTACGTAGAAATATAATTTAGACTTTTCTAGTTCTATGTATGTGTGCTCATGTTTCTAACTTTGCACCTTCATTTTAGATATTTGTGTGGGGTTCGTGGAAGATTTTAGTTTCATTTACATATCATTTGGTTATTATAGTTCGCTCCTAGCTAGGATAGGATAAGATATACTAGAAATAGATTAGATTTATTTTGATATATTGTCTCCATATACATCTTTACATTGCATAACGGTCAATTTTCACCCTCATAACCAACAATGTAATTCGGGCCAAATTCCAAATAGATCTCCTAAACCAAACAATACATAGTCTAATTTGGATTGTGCAATAGGAGTACCCCTTGCTTTGCATGGAAAATTTTTCCCCTTCAACATGGTCTGACTACATCGCTACACCAAGTATTTCTTATTTTACTATTTAGAGACAACATAATCTTACTAGACACCACTATCCTCGAGCATTTAAGATAATCGTATTCTAAAAAAATAAGTTTTCTAGAATTCCTAAAATTTTCCTTTAAATTCTTAGTTCTGTATTTTGTAATTACTTTATCAAACCATGCTTATCTGTGGTAAAGTGATCCATTATCCTTAACATCGGTATCTTTGGTTGTCTTATATTCTCTATTTTCTCCCTCTCTACTATACTATTTCAATAATCTTAAGAGACTAGTGTCTCATGTTTTAGTGCACTTAAGAGCTACATTATTCATTGCAAAATTATAAGCATTTGCTTACAACAACCCTGTTTTAATAGAAATTGTTGAACACTTAGATACATCTTTATGTTTCTATTCATCCACAATTGAACTATATTTTCATACATAGCTTAAATACGATCTGATGTTAGTCGTTCTTAGATCTCAACAATCTTCATTGCAACTTATGATGACATGATAAAAAAAGTTTCATTTTGTTGTTTCACCTTGGATAGGATGCAAACACCATTATCAATTGTGAAACTTTTCCTACACAAGCCAAACAATCTATTTGAAGGTGATGTATTGGTTTCATATGGACCTGTCTTACAGAAAAAATGTAAACTCTCCAACAAAGACAAAACTCATTCATGCCGATCTCGTTGAGAAATATGGGCAACTAAAAATAACAGTGAATATAAGCAACAATATGACACTCCAGTTTTTTGCCTTCTTCACATGTGACAAGAGTGTTCGCATAAAGAATTTTAGCATTCGACAAAATACTTTGTTTGAGAGAGGCAATGTTGAATATGTATTATTCTTAACACAAATATTACGGTCTAACAAAGTGTCAAGGCTTGCACAAATCTATCTCAAACCAAACATCAGTATTTTTGAACTAGTTGTATCTGATATCTACTGGAGCAATTGTCACCTCTTGTCATCAAAATCACAGTGAATATGAATTGTGCCTTAAAGAAGGAAATATAGAGGAAAAAAATGCAATATTAAGACTTTATGTCCACAGTAGCATTTTCTATATTTACATTTACTCATATTTTATATTATCTATTTTCTCATTTTCTATATCTATATGTTATTTTCCAATTTAAACAACCATAATTTTTTTTTTTCATTTCATCTACAACTGAACCATAAATGTAATCATTTGTGCTCTAAGCTACAAGAACAATTAGCTTGCAACAAGACTACGACGTTTTTGCTCAAGAACATTGTGTGAAATGGGCCTAAGGGAACAAAATCCCTACAGACTGAACAATCAACTTTATTCACCTGTTAAATGACAACACAATAAAAAAGAAATCACAGTGATTCATTGCCAACATTGTTCAAGTAAAACTCCTTCCCTCCAACGTTGATTGGCATGCGTATTCTGAATTACTTTCTACGACTAGATTATAGAAATTTGCTCGCGTGCATTACTAATATAGTTTTTGTGCATACATGGAATGTTGGGAGATCAAAAGAAAAAATTATTTTTATGGCACCATTTCAACCTTTATGCAATGCTTGTGAGCACCTTTATGCAATGTTGGGATTGCCTTTTTCTCTATCAAATCAACTAGTTAGTTGTGGTCGCAGTCATGCAAACAAACCATACTTTGGAATGCACACTTACAAAAGAGAACACAAAGATCACTTCCATACCATGCCATCAGTTGTTGCAGCATATTTTCTCAAAACTGACAGAAACTTCTTATGCGAAATATTAGGGAAACATTAGTTAAATGTTGGTTGATCTTCAGTAATGCTTCTTGCAAGGATCGTTTAAAATCTCGATCGACTGCCCAAAGGGGTTGGATCCAATGGTGGAAAGCGAGGAGTTTTTCACCGTTGGGCAAGGTTCAATTCTCGTGAGGGCTTTACCTGGAGCCATGGGGACACCTTGAGGTAGTGGTCGAACGTGTGGTTGCACCCAGAGATA